>JAYMTT010000699.1:0-11796 GCA_036898025.1 Hypseocharis bilobata
GGACGGGCACTTGCTGCCGAGGTGCGAGAACTGCTGGGCGTACTTCAATACTAAATGCGAGCTCGATCAGTGGGCGTGGAATTGCTCGCTCTGTGGGACTCTCAATGGGCTCTCCTCTCAGGCCATCGCTCGTTACTCTCATCCCCAGTCTTGCCCGGAGATGATGTCTTCATTCATAGATCTCGAGTTGCCCGGTGAGTTGATCGAATCATTGTTTGTTTACTTTTAATTTGGAGCTTATAAAATTTTACTCAAAGAAGAGAATTGGATGGAGAGAACTTTGAACTGTTACGTGCTATGAGAAATGAAATGTTCTTCAATTTCAGTCTAAAGTGTGGATTTACATTTTCTTGCTGTGTGTCTAGTAGAAACGAGGCTTAGGAATTGGAATTGATGTTTTTTTTAATTGACCTGGATTTTGAAATTGAGTGATAGAAAATGGTAGGCTAGTTCAAATTGCATTTTCAGTTTTATGTAGAAGTGAAAAAAGTATGAATTGGAGCTCAAGGGAAGTCGATGTTGATAAGTATATGTGTAAGAGTTCTAATACATTGACTTGGCTCTATTGGATTTGATTGGTAGCGGAGGAAATTATGCAAAAATAACAGTTCAGTTTCATTTTGTTTTCTTTTTGTACCATCTTCTTAGCGTTCAAAGAGAGTAGTAGTTTAACTTCTGGGTTCTTACAAGTTTGGTTTCCTGCTATGAAATCTCTTGAGATGGTTTGGTTTTATGAAAATGAAGTAACTTGAATAATTTTGAGTTATAGGCAACTAAGCAATGATAGCGTAAAATCAATCTTCTTGATTTTCTTCTCTTTCGTTTCTCCTTTTGTTTTAATTATCACATCAACCAAGTAGGCTTAAATGTCTCTTGTTTCAGGGGGGGTTTTTGGACGCTTAATAATAAAACAAGGAAAAAGAAGTTAAATAGAAGAAAGGAAAGTATACAATTTCATTTATATATGGTGTCTTTGCTTTGGAATTATTTATCATGAAGGGCATATGTCATCAAACTGAAGTAGTTTTGTTGGATTGAGTTGGGTGGAGGATTCGAATGAAATTTTACCAATGTCGATCTTTCTTAAGTTCTTTATAATTGCATTATGCTCTGTCTATTTGTTGAGAAATGGAGGAGAGGAAAATGAATAGAATCTTTGGAATTTTTGGTTTATCTTTGTTTCTTTTTTTCTCCCTCTTATGGTCTGAATTCTAGTACTTATACTTGGCTCAACTGGATGGGGTTCCTTTTTTTCTTGGGTATCAATGCAGAATCATTTCTGGTGTAGTTATGAACAGTATCTCTTTGTTTCTGTGTTTCAGAGGAAGGAGGGGACGGAGAAGCAATGGAAGCGCGTCCCGTCTATGTTGCAGCTGTTGATTTGTCTTGTACGATCTCATCAACTGTTCAGTTTGATTGTTTTGGTTAATTTTCTGTATCTATGTTTTGTTTATTTAGTTTCTTGACTTAATTGAAGGGATTTACCATTAAGATTATACATAGTTGCATTGTAAAGTTTTTCACATCTTGCAAGATGAAGTATGTGCACATGCAATAGTTTTTCACTGCTTGTCCGTGATTGGTACATGTTAGAATCTAGATACTGTATCTATAGGCAAGAATAATAATTCCAAACTTCAAGTTTGTCTCCATGGTTCTCCTTAGATGTTCGAGTTTAGAATACATATGGCTGTTGAACTTGATTATAATGGTTAAACATATCTAGTTATTTATTTGATACACTTCTAGACAACTCAACCTAGGAATCACTGATTACTACCTGAATCTTACAAGATTAAAAGGTTTTGAATTATTAATTTATTCTGAAGATGAAATACTTGGTATTTTACATGGGAATTCATCTTCGTTAAGAGTGCATGTATCCATATGTACTTGTTTATTTGGATTGAGTTAGTAGCTATTCTTATTAGGCAGTTATTGCAAAGGTTTATTTTTCGATGTAGAGTTGATTGTGTATTTGCTCAAGAACCTACTTGTTTGCTAGTTATGGTGATGCCATTGTGTTACTTTTCTACGACCAATATCAACTCAATTTCACTTTAACTAGGACATTCTGATTAATTTCCATACGTCTAACTTCCTCTTCTCCAGCTTTGAATCGACATTGCTGTACTTTTTACCTCTCCTTGTTTGTCCATCCGCTTCAAACCAAGCACCAACTGCCGAAAAGTTTGTTAATACTAAAAGACACTTTTCGCCATAGGGTTTTGACTGGTTGATCTATTCTTGTCGAGTTAATCTTAGAATAGGAAGGAATTTAATGAGATTGAAATGCATGATGTATACACGGGACTTTTAGAAAATATACATGCTATATGATTTTACTCTCTGTTTTGAGTAATAGTTGGGTTGGGTTATATTGACAATGAAACCGTACTATTGATTATATTAGTGGTGAACCACATTCTTCGTATTTTATTTCTATTATTATCTCTTTATCTGCAGCAAGCTTTTCCTGTGTCTTTAGATACTTTTTGTCAAGATGGAACACTCATAATTATGTTCTCTTGTACTTATCTGCAGCTTCTGAAGAATTTTTGGAACTTACAAAAAGTGCGCTCTTAGCAGCTTTGGAAGGTTGATAATTGCAAGATCATAATGGTTTTCAATTTGGTTCCTGTATGAGTTCTGTTCTTTGACTTGAAAGTGTATCTTTCTATTGCAGCTCTTGGGCCTGGGGCACTGTTTGGGCTAGCTACCTTCAGCCACAAAATTGGGTTGTATGATGTACAAGGGCCTATCCCGGTCGTAAAGAATGTTTTCATTCCCCCAGATACAGAGGGCACCATTCCCATTGAGCTTGAAGATGTCATGCCTATGTTACAATTTTTGGCTCCGGTAATGCGGGGTTATATAACTTTTTCATTTTGGGATGGGGTGGGGAATTTACTAATTATTAAGTCAGTAGATTTAGGAAGTCCTCTACTGACATTTAGAATCCTAAATGACATACAAAGTGTGATTAGATTAAATTCATTAACATTATTTATACAGTCGTTAATGGGAAACTATGTTGCAGGTGGAAACCTGTAAGGACCGTATTGCATCTGCACTTGAAACACTTAGGCCAACAACTTCATGGGAGAGAACCACAGCTGCTGGGCAAGGACTAGATGGTGTTTTGGTGGGTGGCCGAGGTTTTGGGGCGGCAATGGAATCCCTTTTGAGTTATCTTGGGTCCGAATATGGAAGCACATTTGCATTAGGTATAATAGTGTTTAATTCTCATTTCACTCAAATTTTGCTATGAAAGTTTGAGCTTTAAGCTTATGTTTTAGATTTCTTTTTTTATTATGTGCTTTCAAGGGACATGATACATGCTATAATTTGCATTGAAAATGAGTGCAGCTAGAGTCTTTGCCTTCTTATCTGGTCCTCCTGATTATGGTGTGGGGCAACTAGATACTAGACGATATGGTGAGCAATATGCCAGTAAAAGAGAGGATGCTGACCGTGCTTTACTTCCCGAACAGACTCCATTCTACAAAGATCTGGTAATTTTGTTTTGACTTTTTTCTTTTGCACTCTTAGCTATATGTTCCAGGGAATGGTGAAAGTTAACACATATTTTACAGGCTGCTGTTGCTGTTCAAGCAGGTGTCTGTGTGGATGTATTTGCTGTTACAAATGAGTATACTGACTTGGCATCTCTGAAGTTTCTTAGCATTGAAAGTGGAGGCTCGTTGTTCTTGTATTCGAGCACTGATGATTCCACACTTCCCCAGGACATGTGAGTATCATAGAGAAACAAATTAATGGTTTACGCATTTAAACTGTAGGAATTAATCCTGGGATTTTACGAATACCAAAGGGCTAGTTCAAGTGACAAGTTTGACTTGGATAAGGGCGTCAAGAAGCATAGGTCTCAAGTTCTAAATTACATTTGCACAAAAACCCCTTGGGGCCATCCCTGTGTGGGATAGGGGGGACTGCAATTGCCCAGGGTTTGTCAGAGCCCGGATGTCTGTCATAAAAACATTATAATTCCTCGGATCTTATGACCTTTAAAGTAGCATCATATAATCAATCTAATCAGGAAAATATGGAATTATATCCTTAAACTCCATAAGAAATATCAATAGTAGCTAGTAGCTAATGTCTTATATCTATTTGTGTACACTTTGTATACTGGAAAACTTATTGGAATGGCTTTCACCTATCAATGGAATGATAAAGATACCTGTTTTTGTAGTTTGCATTTCATGTAAGAGAGTGACATGATAGTTCATATTTTTTGCATTTGTATTATCATTGATCATAACATTTTCATTCTTTTGAATTGTATTTTTTGCAGGTACCGAATGCTAAGTCGACCATATGCTTTTAATTGTATACTGCGTTTGAGGACTTCTTCAGAATTCAAACCTGGTCATTCCGTAAGTGATTGTATCATGCTTGAAGTTGTCATAGCAGTTTTACAGTTTACTTATTATTCTTGCACTATCTTTTTGCAGTATGGCCATTTCTTCCCAGATCCTCAATATGAAAATGTTCAGCACATTATTTGTTGTGATTCTTATGCGACATACGCTTATGACTTCGATTTCAGCAACACTGTTGGATTTTCCAGGTAAAATATTTTTCTTAAGCCAAGTATTACTGATGCATGATGTTTTGGCAGGAAGTTTAAAGATATATTTTGATTCAAATATGAGACTGAAGGTGAACCTTGTTGAGCCTTCCACTCTTCAAGATTCACCTCCAGTGTTATAAGACAACCCCAGCAATTGCACCTCCTAATTATAGAAAGTTTCAGCAGTAACAGCAAATCTTAGATCATCCTGCATCAAGAAGTTAAAATATATACTGCCCCGTCATATTAGATATTCTCCTCTATACCAAATGAAGGTCACTCACCTCTCAACATGATTAGGAGAGTGAGACTGAGAGTTTTGGACAGACTTCAAGTCTACTTTCTGTTCTCTGACGGTTAAGGCAAGAGATGCCCTCAAAGCCAGAAGACCTGGAAACCCAAGGACAACAATGTATATGATCCTTTCCTTTTGAATGTATATTCTTTTCATTTATAGCTATTTAATCAATTTTCCATGAACCTTACTTATCCTGTACCATTGAATCTCAAGTGAGAATTAACCAAGAAGTTATCAATCATTGGCTTTTCGAGACCCCAAAGAAGTAGAAATTTCTCCGTGTTTGCTTTGAGAAAATCAAAAAGGAAATAAAGGTCCGGGTTTTTTTTATTTTATTTTATTTTTATGTTTGCGGATGCATCTTTACAGTACTACAACCTTGTTCCGATTCTGTGTTAATTTATCTAACGTAATTTCTTGCTGTATTAGCTAGGATTCATCTTACTGTTTTGACATGTTCTTTTATTTCCTGTTTTAGAATTAGTTTCCGAAGTAATGGTATTCAGTCTTGGACACTATGAGCTGTCTGTTTGGTTTATGCTGCTACCATTAAGTACATTTATGTTCTACCTGTCTATATGAAATTGTGACATTAAAAGTTATATTATGTGCTTTTTGCAGACATACATCAGAACCTCCTATGATACAGATTGCATTTCAGTATACTGTTGTTGTGCCTCCGGAGGAGCTTTCAAGTTCTTCAAGTAGGTATGATTAATCCTACAGAACTGCAATTTGTCTTGCATATGAGTCTAAAATGTTGATATTTATACCTTCATTTGGTCTATAGTATTAGATAGCCTAATTTGATAATGTTTCCTTACTATGAGGATGATACCCATTTTTCAGAGCTCAGGCACTGCAGTTTTTCTTAGAAACATTGTAGTATGAAGTATGAACATGAATTTAGGAACACCTTGTCTGCTTGTTAGCTTTGTGAACCATTTCAATCACTATACTTTAAGATTCTGCTGCCTCAGGTGACACCCCTTGAATGATCATCAAGATCTTTTTACGTAATAGAAGAGGCAAGATGTTTATTCTTATTGTCTCGTATGTTTGTATCTGCTGCTTGATGTCTAGGAAATTTTGGTCAATTGCTTTCTAGTTGTTTGGGATGACCTGAGTAGTCCACTTACATTCTGGGGATGAAGGTCCTGGTACATCAGATAGATCTTCCTTTATATTCTGGGACTCTTTCCCCTGCTGCTTCTTCATAGCTTTTCTTACTTACTAAAAATTGAGAAATGTGTACATTGCTTCATCATGGTTATCATCCAGCGCAGTTGCTTGTATTTTATGATTTTTTCTTTCGGGTGTTAATACTGTCTTTGGATGCATGTCTAACGTAGAAAAACCACCATGTGGTCTTCCATTAAATATATTTGTTTTTAAATTTCCTACTAAATTTTCAAAAACTTTCGTGACCGCTAAATAGGCCTCCCTTTGTTTTTTGGGTTAGCCTTGATATGACATATGTTTATGCAGATCCAAATACTCCCTTAAACGACGATTAAGGATTCGAACTTTGCAATATGGAACTGCTGAAAGTATGAATGTTCTTTATGACAATGTGGATCCTGAAGTGGTTCTATCAATACTTGTTCACAAGGTAATTTACCTCCTCTTCCTTCTCCGTTCAAAGAAATTTATTTCTATTGCAATTTGGACAACATTGAATTTTAGAGTTCCAGTTTCGTCAATAGGGGATGTGGTTAGGTGGGTTGTTTGGATTATGCTTACCCACAGGCTCTGGGATGTTGTGTGAATCTGTCATAGAGATAGAGAGAATAATAGGAACATATATTTCAGCAAAGAGCTGAGAAGCAGTAAAAAACAACTCCACCCTTGATGTGTTTTTCTCATCGTGTTGCATTTGTATACTGCCTATATACTTGTGGTCATCTCACTAGCATCTACGGAAATCATTAGAGTACCAAGTTTTTAAGTATTGTTGGACACTTGAGATAGATCATATTGGGCTTGTACCCAAGGTCTTAACAATCCCTGTTGATCATAAGAGCACCTGTTTTCCATGGATAGAATGAGATGTTAAACTGAGTTGCTAGTTCTTGGTTCCTATGAGAACATTTTATCTGATAAAATGTGGATGGTTATTATAACCCAAGAGGCTGAGGGAAATATGGAAAGACATGGAGAGAACTTGAAATAATTAAGCAGAAAAGTATTCATGTCATCCCTAGGTCAGAGTTTAGTGAGGTGATTGTTAATTACATATGGTTTACATTCCTGGAAGTTTTTTTTGGACATTGTTTAATTACTGTATTATTTAATATTTATACACGTATAGAAGTATCCACAAATTGTTGCCCATAAACATCTTTTCGCTCTTTAGGTTATATTGGCCTCTTTGGAGCAAGGAGTTCGGGAAGGGCGGGCATTGCTTCATGATTGGCTAGTTATTCTCACTGCTCAATACAATGATGCTTATAAAATAGTTCAGTACAAGAATGGAAGTTCAATAACTGCCCAGATTGATGTTGCATTCTCGCAATGCCCACAGTTGCAGTCATTACCTCGCTTAGTATTTGCTTTGCTCCGGAATCCTCTTCTCCGCTATCATGAGGAAGGTGTTCACCCGGATTACCGGATCTATCTACAATGCCTTTTCAGGTACTTGGGTCTGATATTGATATCGCAGCTTGCAGGCATTAATTCTCTTTATTCTTTGTAGTCTCATTAATTTATTGCAATACTTCTGGATTCCACAATATTTCCATCCTTCTCTTCTCTGGTGATGTTGTAACATTTTTAAGAAGAAATTAGCAATTTGAGTGCGAAACTGGAAATGCAACTTATTCTTCTGAAATTTGTGATGCAGTGCACTGGAACCAAGTTCCCTTCATCGTGCTGTGTATCCAGTTCTAATGTCGTACTCTACTCCAGATAAACAAGCATATCCACGGCATTCATTGAGTCGTGCTGCACTAATTACCAGTGGTAGTCCAATATTTTTCCTCGATGGATTTACAACTCTAATTGTGTTCTATTCCTCAACAGCAGACCCTTCACTTCCGTTTCCTCCACCCCATGATTGTAAGTTGTTTATCTATGTTATAGTACTGATTGTTTCTAAGAGCAGCAAGAACAAAGGTTTGTTTTTTCCTAACAAAAAATGTTCTTGTCTCAGGTTTATTGCGGTCGACCATTAACAGATTGAAGCAAGAAAGAAGCATCACTCCCAAACTCATGTTCATACGGGGAGGGCATGATGATGCTACAGCTTTCGAAAACTATCTTATTGAGGAACAGGATGTCGATGGACTTGGCCTCACCAGTGTCATGGGCTTTGTTTCCTTCCTTGAAGAAATAAACCAGAGTGTGTTGGAATACATGAAATAAAGAACCACCCACAAATTGCAAGGACAGAAGAGGCACGTATATATCCACCAGCAGTGCTCAGAGCCAGACAAGGAAAATGCTCGATCTATGCTTGTACCTCTAGTTCAAACAATGACCGGCCAATCAAGGTTTTGAAGTTCTCGGGAATTGATGAATCTCCTTGGATAGTTGACTCAGAAGTTCCGCATGCGCAAACTATACCGAGTTACAGTCAAGAACCAAGTCACCCCTCTCCTGCCCCTCCCTTTTTGTAAAATAAATATCAGTCATTGAAGATCTGGTTAGACATTAATACAGGTGAATCGAAGTGTGCAAAGAAGAGTTGCTTTGTTTCAGGTTAAATTTTCCCCCTTGCCGGGATATAAAACTAGTCAGTTTAATAAGGATTTTTCTTTTTGAAGCTTTATTTGGATGGTGATTCAACTCTTATAAAGATGATACTGAAATTTTCTGAGATATATCTTTTTCTAAATTATACACTACTCTCTGTCCTAAAACCTGCTTTAACTAGTACAAAATTCGATTACTTATTTTTCGTTTTGACTGGATGTTTATTATTAATTACCAGTACAAAATTTGATTACTAGCACTATTATTTTTTGCAAATTGATTTTATTTTTTGTTTCGACTGGATGTGAAACTTCTTCCTGGATTCAAAATCTATAATTTTGATTGAAGTTCTTAAAGAAATATTTATCATGGTGATTTTGACATTAAAAAACACATTAATCATGGTGATAATTTAGGATACAATTAGTATTTTTTAGAATTCATAAAAATGCTTCCGTGTCGGTGGGTGGACAAGGAAAACGGGCCGGCACTTGGCAGGCCCATTATCATCTGCACGGCCCAACACAAGTGAACAACCCATTTCTTCTTCATTTAAAAAAAAAAATTAAATCCCCAAATTTACTAGTCTAGGGTTTGCACGTTTGTAATTTTTCACAAAACCAGGGAAGGGTCCAAAATAATACGTAATATTATTACAGGCAAAATCCCGGTTTCGATTTTTCGATTCGGGGGTCACCAGTTTCGCTCCAGAAAACTTCACCGCCAAATTCCTCCGCAGACTCTGCAACTTCGGTACTCTCTCTCTCTCTCTCTCTAGCTTCTTCACCACTGGTTCTGAAATGAAATCTTCGAGTTTTGTTTTCGTTTGCTCTCGTCTGTTTCTGTTTGTAATTTTGCGGTTTTGGGTGTGCTTTACATTTACATGAGCTCGATTTGGTTGACTTTTAGCTTTTTCTGGCATTGATTTGTAGCTGAATTGCAACATAATTACTTAATTTAGTCTCCAGGTAGCTTGAAGATTTAAGAGACCAATAGAATGGGAAGCTTTTTAGGACCGGCTTATTATAGCATTGAATTAGGGCTAACTAATTCGTTTCCTTTTTTGGGTGTGAAAGTTATGAAGCAAAATCTGATTTTTATTTTCATTAAAGTCAGAGAGTTAACGAAATGCCATGTACAGGACTGCAATAACTTTTTCCTGGGTGGGTTTGGGTTTTTCTTTAGGTTTGTTAACATATCTTAACTTATTTTTATGTGGGTGAAAATCCATTAGAGATGCGATGAAGTCACCTAGTGGGATACTGATTTTCCCCGAAGTCATCTATTAGCATTTGTTCTTGCGAGCTGTTGTGGAACGAACATCCCTTTCTTAATGAAGGGTGAATTGGCAGTCAGTAGTCTGAAGTTAGGCGGTCTCCCTTCTTTTTGGATGAACCGTATAATAATAATAATAATAATAATATTACGAAGAAGAAGAAGTAACAGGAGATTAAGGGTGGAGATGGGTTGTTATGAAAAACAGTAAAAGTCTGCACTTATACTCATCAACAAATCGTTGAAACTGATTTTAAATAGTTCCTTGTACATAATCGGAGATTCTACTACGTAAGTAGCTCAGCAGTTCTACATCTTACTTTAAGTTTCCAAAGATGGATTCTTTTATTTTGAGTGCACCATTGATAAATATTCGGAAACTGTTCTAAAAAGTTGGTTTTGCTTACTAGAGCAAGCATGGAAATTATTCGTTGGCCTCTAGCTGGTGGGATTTTAGGACGTTATTTTTATCTTTGTAGAGCTAGTTAGATTGTGATGAGTCTGTTGAGAATTTCTGATATCATGTATTGGTTATGCAAAAGATACTTATACCGTCCCTTCCAATCTTAGCTTAGCTCTTCTGTGTCAATCTATTGCAGGAAGATTTGGAGATTGGTACGTTTAGTTTGGAACTGCTATTATTTATGTGAGATTGGACAATATTGTGGATTGATTCTCCTTTTTGTTACAGCAGTCACATTCCTTTTATGTCTTAAGACTCTAAATAGAATCTTGGGCAGTTCTTTGTTGTTTCTCCTTGCATTACCTTGGAGTATTATAATTTTTTCCATGTTTTGTTCTATTATCTATTCATTAATTTCATAGTTCTTGTTATACTTCATCTCAGTTGTTCTTTACATTTGCTGTGGGGTAATGCACCCGTTAAAATGAAAATAATTAAAGGCTTAAACTTGCCAATATTTTTTTGGACAGCGATCTTGCTCTGATTACAAGAAATTCATTTCTTACTTTTTTGCACCACCTTCATAATCCTCGTAGTTATCATTCAAAAATCTCTTTTTGCCTGTGTCTATAAATACTGCAACTATTATTATCATTTATCCCTTTGGTACAAGTCTTTCACATTGCAACCCTTTGAGTCTTATCTCATGACACGGGTTCAATTGAGATTCGTACTCTGGAACTCCTTTTGGCCTTTCATTTTGTTTCCTCCTTTCGATATGTGCATACTTCTTCCCATGAATTCTTCTGGCCTCTGTGCCTTCTTCACAGTTGCCTCGCAAGCTTATTTTATTAGATACATAAGATGCCAAGAGCAAAGGCAAATGCGCCAGTTGAACCTGAAAAGCCTAGTGAGCCTGAAAAGACAGCTGATTATGACGAGAAAGTTGATTATGATGAAGACAATGATGCTGAGGACACAATGGAAGAAGAAGTTGAGTATGAAGAAGTAGAGGAAGAAGAGGAAGTGGAAGAAATAGAAGAGGAGGAGGAGGTAGAGGAAGAGGTGGAGGAAGAAGAGGAAGAAGAGGAGGAAGAGGAGGAAGCTAATGCCCAGAAAGATGAAGGAAAGGTTATAGATGAGGATGAGAAGGAAAAACATGACGAACTTCTTGCCCTTCCTCCTCATGGTTCTGAAGTATACATAGGTAACATCCCTCATGATGCTTCAGATGATGAATTGAGGGCCTTCTGTGAGTCTATCGGAGAAGTTACAGAGGTAATTGCTATTTGTGTAAAATGCTGCTTATGTGCTTTATCTAAAGAGGAAAGCTTATGCCCATTGTTTTCTGGTAACAGGTTCGACTTATGAAAGCTAAAGATTCAAGTGAAAATGCATGGAGTGCATATTGAGAACAAGAGCATAACACTAAATATGAACACCGTCAAGCTTATGGGCATTCGGATGAATCATGAAGGAGGAATTGTTGCTAGAGTGCCTAGAGGTGATTAGAGCTCAAAAAGAAGAATTTTC
>JAYMTT010000700.1:0-11794 GCA_036898025.1 Hypseocharis bilobata
ACAACACATACACGATAAATACTAAATACAGTCGCAGAAACATAGAGTAGTGGTATATCATTGAGAATTGAATTAAGAGTGAGCGACAGAGAAAGAGAAGATGGTGAAGGTGCGCATGAACACCGCCGACGTGGCCGCAGAGGTGAAGTGCTTGCGTCGATTAATCGGCATGCGTTGTTCCAATGTCTACGATCTCTCTCCCAAGGTCCTTCTTCTCGAATCTCCAATACTCTAACCTTAATTTTTCTTTCTAAAATCGCTGTCATTTAATTTTAGTTCTATAATTTTATTGGATTATTCTATAGTTTTTAATCAATTTTTAACTGAATGACTGATGATAAAATAGAAATTTGATTGGAATGAATGATTTTGGGTTCTGGGCTGAGATTGAGTTGTTTATTGTAACGTGTAGACGTATATGTTCAAGCTCATGAATAGTAGCGGAGTGACGGAGTCTGGTGAGAGCGAGAAGGTTTTGTTGTTGATTGAAAGTGGTATTCGGTTGCATACCACTGGATATGTTCGGTGAGGCTTCAAACCCTTCCACATTGATTGATTTTAATGCTCCTCTCTTTGGTTGTTTTGGTTTTCGCCTTGCCTAGAAATAAATAGAATCTTACATTACATTACTTCAATTTCTTTCTTGTGTAAAGTAAAACAATTACTATTATTGACAGTTCCTTGGTTAGAGTCTTGATATGTAAATTGTAACAATTTGGTTCCCTAGAATCTTAGATTACTTTGTTTTCTCTTTGAAATGATAATGCTAAATCCTCCTCATACCCATATGTATTAAATAGTTGTACAATCTCATGCCATTGTGAGTGATTAGGAGGTTTTTTAGGTTGATTATTATTATTATTAACCGTTACTAGCGTTAATATGGTACTTGGTTGAAGTCCATGATATAAATAAAAGGCTCCTGTTATGGCCAAGTGCATTATCTTCTCTCTCTCTCTCTCCCTCCTATTTGAATTCACCAGCTCGACAAAGTAAGGAGAAAAAAGGAAAAGAAAATGAAAAAAGCAAAAAGCAAGAGATGCGTATTTTCTTTGACTTTGTTTTTCATTGCTATAGGGACAAAAGTAATACACCTTCTGGGTTTACTCTCAAATTAAGGAAGCATATACGTACAAGAAGGCTAGAGGATGTGCGGCAGCTTGGATATGATCGGGTATAATCTTGTCGCATTTTCTTTTATGATTAAAAGTTCGCCCACCTTATTTTGCACATCTGATTAAAATATTTCATTTCTTGGTATACGTGTTTTCGTCTAATATTTCTAATTTCATTCTTAGATCATTGTCTTCCAATTTGGATTGGGTGCCAATGCACACTATGTCATATTGGAATTGTATGCCCAAGGCAACATTCTTCTCACAGATTCTGATTTTATGGTCTTGACTCTTCTCCGTTCACACAGGTTGGTAATATACTATGTCTGTTGTTTTATTTTAATCTTCAAGCCGAGCACATTTGCATATGTGTGAGAACACACTCTCTCACATGTGTCAAGATAGATTTGTATGTATATACTCTTGGATTTTGAACAAGGATCTTTTGTCTGTTTGTAGCATGGCTTTGTTAACATGGGCTTCAGATATTTAATGTAACATATTAGTGAAATGAAAAACGTCCTCCTGCTATGCTTTTATTAAGTACTACTAGAATAGAAGTCAGAAAGCATTTTTGAACTCAATATTTCATGCCGGTTACTTGATTGTTGCTTCAGTTATAGGTTTTGGACACCAAATCAATCACAAGAACTATAACCACAAGTATTCTTAGAAAATATCTAGCATGCATATTGCAAAGTGCAAGGGTGTGATCACTGCACAAGAAGCAGAATGATAGTTTGCCATGATCGGGATCTCCCACATGGTGGACACCCATAGACTTCCCTTTACTGGGATTCTCTTGATTGGCTTATACATCCTAGGACAATCCAGCACAATACATACCCAGGGTGTGACTCAACATAAACCTTCACTGATCATTACTCTCATTCTCAATCTAGGGTGTCAAATGGGTACCTTGACAGTTACATAGGTATGTTTGCCGTGTTATTCTTGAAGGGTTCTAAATAAAAGCATGATAGATTAATTGTGATGCTAGCCACTCATGAATGTTCTATATTGACGAGATTGTAATGACAGCTAAATTGCGCGATTGTATTTATTATAAAAATTTTCGGTTCAGATGTTCTTAAAAATTCTTTCAAACAATTTTAGTATTTTTCCTGTTACATTTTGACCCAAAAGGTTCTGAATAGCTGTTCATTTTTACTATGAAGGGTATTTTTATTAGGATTGGTGACACTAATCATATGCTATATACACATACAACTTTAAATGTTGACATATGCTTGCAAGTGTACGAAAGTGAAACTAGAGAATTTTAAGCATTTGTTCTTGCTTTTGGCTTTTATCTTTTATGAGTGTTGTAATTTAATTGCTACTCTTTAGTTTGATGCTTGCGGAGATTATTGTTGGTTTCTTTTTTGTTGTCTGACTGGAAGGAAGGTAATGTTGTAGTTTTCATGGTTCAGAAGTATTTGTACAGATTGAAAAGTAGAGAAACATTTCTGTGCTAGCTTTGTGGTGCTTGGTATTCACACTTCAAGTATTATCAAACTTCTAACAAGATGAATTTTTTCCTTTTATGTTTTGTTGACAATCTTCTTTCCTTTTATGACGATCTTTACCTTGATTTGTATTTCCTTACCTAGTACATCTTGTGCATTGAACATGTTTGAATGAAATCGACAGGCATGTCAATTATTTCTCTCTCCAGTAATCCATTGAATTAATTCATAGTTAATTTGCACTTATATGGGTTATTTTTGAATAATCTGTAGAGATTTGAATGATAATTATTATTATTTTCCAATGCATTGCCTTGTCTAGGGAGGTTTAGTTTCCTAGGGATGCTAGACTTTTGTGTGATTCTAAATGCACCATTGTTGGATGTCAGCATCCTATATTTAACGTATAGCTGAAGCTATGCTTGCTAGCTCTGGAGTAACCTTTATTGTTTAATCGAGGGAACAGTATAATTTTCTGCTCTAGTAGTTTGTTTTGTACTTCGTTTTTTGTTTTTCAAAGGGAAGGATTTAATTAAATAACAGAAAGTTTTCTATAACAGGGATGATGATAAAGGGGTTGCAATTATGTCTCGCCACCGTTATCCTACTGAAATTTGTCGACTTTTTCAGCGTACTACCACTGCAAAGTTGCAGGCTGCCCTTACACCTAGAGAACCTGATAACATTGAAACGGTTAGGGACACTGAAGGAGGAGATATTGTACCTGATACATCAAAAGAAAAGCAGGGTAGCCACAAAGGTCGGAAATCTTATGAGTCAAAAAATAGTGATGGTGCCCGTGCCAAACAAGCCACATTGAAGACTGTTCTTGGCGAGATACTGGGCTATGGACCAGCACTTTCTGAGCATATAATATTAGATGCTGGTCTGGTTCCAAATACAAAGATTCCGAAGGATAACAAGTTAGGTGACGATACAATTCAGGTTTTGGTCCAAGCTGTTGCAAGGTTTGAGGACTGGCTACAGGATGTTATTTCAGGTGCTAGAGTTCCTGAAGGATACATTTTATTGCAGAATTTAGGGAAGGAACCAGAAAGCTCTGGCCAGGTTACCCTTTATTTTATTTATTTTCCCTCTTTTTTTTTTTGCATGTGTGTATCTCCTGCTCATCATGTGCAAGGCAAAGCTTTTTAGATTGGATTTCTATTTGCATTGTTTTCTTACGAAGTGACATTTTTACTTGCAGATCTATGATGAGTTCTGTCCCATTTTACTGAACCAGTTCAAATCGAGGGAGTATGTGAAGTTTGATACCTTTGATGCAGCCTTGGATGAGTTCTATAGCAAAATTGAGAGTCAAAGGTCTGAACAACAGCAAAAGGCAAAGGAGAGTTCCGCTAATCAGAAACTGAATAAAATACGGTTGGATCAGGTTCGTGTTATTCTTAATATGCTATTAGAATCACAAAAATTGATGAAACACACTTTAGGAAAGCTGAAGTTCCTGATCTTGTCTTGCCACATAAGATTAATTTCTAGATTTGATTAGGGTTTTCAATCTATTATTCTACATGTTGTTGTACCTCCTGTGCCAATGCCTATTACAATTGTTTGTCTTAGCCATTTGCTAGCTTTTCTTGCTTCATAAAGTGGTACTAAACTACTTATGGTCTTTTAGTTAAACTCTGATTGTTGAACATCTTTTGTCATGCCAATTCCGTTTGGTACCTGGGCTAGGACTAGTTTCCCATGTTTACATTTATAGGGATTGATTTGCCTTGTCTTTTCCAAAAGAGGTTTCTTCATAAACCACTAATGTTCAGAAACTTAGAATCTGGCTTGACCTTAGAGCAGTAGGCTGAAGTTAATACCTACTTACTTTTGTGCTTTCATCACAATTTTGTGGAGGAATCATAGAATTCATGGGATTAAAGATCATATTGTTTTCTAACAACAAGATTACAGAGTATTTTGGCAGTTTCATTATAATTATTAAGGAACTAATTATATTGTATGTGGCCCGGGTGATGACATTCTAAGACATCTATGACAAGGGGGTGCAAGCTTTTCACTATTTGCGTAAATTAGTGGGATCAAAGGTTTCATGTTTACAGATGCAAATACAGTTGAATCCTTTGATTCCTTATTTGCCTACTGTCTACACTGAGGGAATGATCAAGATATAAGTGCTCGGGTCAGCAAAACTTGCCTCAACATTTAGTTTTGTCATATTTAATCTATATTAATATTTGCTCTCTTACAGAAATGTTACATGTAAAATTTGAGCTTTCTAGCTTCCTTGTTCCTCTGATCTATTATTTCGTACTTGTTCCTGTATATATTAATGCATTTCGATTCTTTGCTACAGGAAAATCGTGCCCACACTCTGAGGAAAGAAGTTGACCGTTGTGTGAAAATGGCTGAACTGATTGAGTACAACTTGGAAGATGTTGATGCAGCTATATTAGCTGTTCGTGTTGCTCTTGCAAAGGGTATGAACTGGGAGGATCTTGCTCGCATGGTGAAGGAAGAGAAAAAATCTGGAAATCCTGTGGCTTGCCTCATTGACAAGCTCTATCTTGAGAAGAATTGCATGACATTGCTGTTGAGCAACAATCTGGATGAAATGGATGATGATGAAAAGACACTCCCAGTAGATAAGGTGCCATGTGAAGTACAATTTTTTACTTGTGCTCTCTAGCATCTGCTTTTGATCAAAATAATAAAGCTTTTAACCTTGTTTTACATCTTTCTATTTCTGATATTTATTTCTGTGCATGTATTTAGTTTATTTGCTTTGGAGGCATGTAGCAATATTTATACTTATGTTTTTTGTTTATAATGTTGAATCAGTGGTTGGCTTTGGAAATCATGCATTTTAACATGTTACTTGTTTATTTAATAGAAAACTATGATATTTGCCAGTCTTGAGTTGATGTGTTATGATTGTTATAATAATTGTGATGTTTTCTTTGTTCTGTAATGTGACGTCCATCTTTTTGTTAGTTGGATGTTGACATCTATTTACTTGCTTACTAACCTAGGTAAATAGAAAAGATATGTACATACTTACTTGTCAATGCTGTTTTTGTAAATTCAGGTAGAAGTTGATCTGGCACTTTCAGCTCATGCTAATGCACGGCGGTGGTATGAAATGAAGAAGAAACAGGAGACCAAGCAGGAAAAGACTATTACAGCACATGAAAAAGCTTTTAAAGCTGCTGAGAGAAAGACCCGCCTTCAGCTTTCACAGGTACATCTAGATCATAGTGATCTGTTTTTTAACTTCAATTTGTTTAGTCATTAGTTTTCCGATTAGTCTTGTTCAACTGGACCACGATGTTTGAGAAT
The DNA here is from genome assembly GCA_036898025.1 of Hypseocharis bilobata. NCBI lineage: Eukaryota > Viridiplantae > Streptophyta > Magnoliopsida > Geraniales > Geraniaceae > Hypseocharis > Hypseocharis bilobata. The sequence continues at coordinate 5,897 of JAYMTT010000700.1, forward strand.
TTCTTTTCAGTTGCTTATAATAATGTAAACTTGTAATAGATTTGTTATATTTATCACAAGTGTGATTTTGTAAATTTGTTGTGATCAAAGATAATGTCACTTCTTCAAGTCATAGTATCATTTGTAGTTGGGGTTGTTGGACACAAGCCAATTGGATTTTTGAGTAAGGGAATGTTATATCGTCAATTAGAGCGTAAGATAATTTATCCATACTGCATTGTACGTCAAATGTAGAAGGGATATCAGTTTGAGATACTAAAAACTGTGAAGAAAGTTTTTGCTTCTTATACATCAATTTTTTGTTGATAGATATTGATATGGTAGAAGTTCGATATCTTCTCTGATTAGGCAATATCTAAACCAATTCTTGTTGCAACTGTTATCATTGCATACCACTGTTGTGTCATTGAAATTTTCACCATGTAGCCCTCAATCATCCTTTTTTGATATTATTATTTGTAAAAGGATAAAGCAGGCTTTTCGAAGGGTTTGAATCCAGTAACTCCCATTCACAAGAAGGGGAAATGATATGGCCAGACCATAGGCCAATGGTTCTTTCTCATTGGCTTGGGTTTAGTAAGGGTTACTTGTGATGTTATGAGCATGTGTTACTAGTGACTAAGTGACTTTGTTGGCTACTTGGCTATTTAGTTAGCTATATTTATTTTATTTTATTACCTTTTTTTTCTTTCTAATTTCATATTTTTTAATGCATTCTTTATTACTACAGCTAACATGAAGGATATATGACATTGCATCTTTTGAATGTAAGGACTTAAAGTTAAAACTAATAGAAATATATTACATTTATTAATTGTATTTTTAACTTAAAATAAAAGACAAATAATTATTCAAAACACTATAAAATAAGAAATTACAACCAAAACAATCAAATATGTGAACAACATGGTATTTATGCATCTTTAAAGAAAACTAACAGCTGTAGCACCCTGGTTTACCTGATTCCGGCACACTGTGACTGCAACCACAAGTAGACCTATGATTGATTTAAAACTTTTAACCAGAGACGTAACTAAGCTCTTCATGACAAACAAATGGAGTGACTTTCCTTGTGCAACCTCCACGGTTTAGTGTCATTGACTTTGGTTAAAATTGTCTATATTGCTATAGGTGGCCTGCAGAGTTATCCATCCTACTGATGTTTTTCTATTTGGTTCTTAGACAAGTTATATCTATTACTTAAGTGGCTGATTTTTTATAGTGATATATATGCAGGAAAAAACTGTTGCAACAATTTCACATATGCGCAAAGTCCATTGGTTTGAGAAATTTAATTGGTTCATCAGCAGTGAGAACTATTTGATTATAAGTGGACGTGATGCTCAACAAAATGAGATGATAGTCAAACGTTATATGTCAAAAGGAGATCTGTAAGTAAATTTCATTATCATTCTTTTCTTTTCTTCTAAAAGGAAATTCTCCATTTTTTGTGTGGAAGTTTCTATACAAACAATATAATCCTGGAGTCAGCTGGAAATTATTGGGTGACCAAATAGTGAATTCTCATGTGAGGGAAATGACTGCATAAGATCTGGTTTTTCTCCTCATTTCATTTCTTCGAAGATATAGTTTTATTATATGCCTCACACAGAAAGTTTTACTCGCATATTATTGAAATTGGCTGCATTTAATTTGGATGTTTTTGTCTTTATTCTATTTCTTGGAAGATTTAGTTTGCCTCTGCTGGTGCTCTCTGCTTGGTGGGTGCACATCCAGGCATAGTAACAAATTCAGGATTTTGCTATTTGGGTTTAGCTCAAGTGGTTAGGTAGGCGAGTTGGAGGGTTGGGATTTGGTTAGATGTTAGGTTCCTAGCTCTCTGCTCTCCTTTTCTACCAAAGGAAAAAAAAAGATTAATTAAATTCAGGATTTATCTGTAATAACAACGAAAAGATAGAAAAAGACTGATGGGGGCCAAGGGTGATACCCAAATTCACTAGGAATTCCAGAAGTACATATCAGATAGGGTGGTAGAATAGAAGAATAGATGATAAGCTGTCCATATGACTGAAAAATGTAATTATAAAATGATGAAATAACTTTTTTTTTTGTTGTAAAAAATATTGGAACAACAAAGATGTTATTTTATATTTTTCAAAATTTGAAATCAACCAAACCAACCAAGTAGTTGGGCGTTTTTTCCCTGAATGGTGGACATCAATGAATGTCTATATCAGTGTAAGAAAGTTGGGCTTCTAGTTTTGGCCCTTGTCTATGCTCTATGTGTGTAGTTTCCTTGAGCAATGAAAAGGAGCTTGCGCATAATGTGGGGTTTTCTTTCTCACAAATAAAAAGCATTTATTGTTGCTACAGAAATCTTTAGCACCCAAAACTATAATATAAGGAGAGCTATATAAGGAGAAATTGCATTTCTTTGTTTTATTCCCTAGCATGTATTATACATCATATTTATAATTATCTCAAATATATTGTGATTGATTCAAAATATCGTGTGTCATTCTAATACTTTTACTATTCTTTTTCTAATATTTTGATGAAATCACGACTTCACTTTCTTAGCACATTTTGTGGTGCTGCTGCAAAGTACAACTGTGCCTCTTATGTTGATTTGATTATGGACTAGGTACATTCATGCAGATCTGCATGGGGCTTCGAGTACTGTGATCAAGAATCACAAACCTGAACAACCAGTACCTCCTCTGACTTTGAACCAAGCAGGATGTTTCACAGTAAGTCATCTTTCTATTTTCTTTGTACTAATTTTATGCTGTGCATTTCCATGTAAATTTCAAATCTGTAACTTAGTTTAAACTGATGTAGGTATGCCACAGTCAGGCATGGGATTCAAAGATTGTTACAAGTGCATGGTGGGTTTATCCTCACCAGGTAAGTAAAACAGCTCCAACGGGAGAGTATCTTACAGTTGGAAGTTTCATGATCCGTGGGAAGAAGAACTTTCTTCCTCCACACCCTCTTATTATGGGGTTTAGTTTGTTGTTTCGCTTGGATGAGAGCTCCTTGGGATCACATTTAAATGAAAGAAGAGTAAGAGTTGAGGAGGAAGGGATAAGTGTTGTTGAAGAAAGTGGACCTCTTGTAGAAAATTCTGACTCCGAGTCAGAGGAAGAAGACATGATTGAAAAATTTACGGAGGAACCTAAATGCATTCCTGAACCATCAACAGGTAGAGGAGTAGAAGGGTTATATGCAGTAAATTTAACTCATGACACTATTTCCAATGCTAAAGCTACTTTTTCTCCTGAAATTTGTGTTGAAGAAAGGACTATCTTGGATGTTGTTGGTAATGAAAATGTACCCGAGTCTGTTGGAAATGGTGTTGGTTCAGTAACACCACAACTTGAGGATCTCATTGATAGAGCTCTTGGGCTTGGATCTACTTCAATATCAGGCAAAAGTTATGGGCTTGAAAGTTCTCAGGTTGATTTGATGGAAGAAAGTAATCAGGAGGAGAAGAAAGCTACTGCAAGAGATAAACCCTATATTTCAAAAGCTGAAAGAAGAAAGCTCAAGAAAGGCCAGAAGTGTAGTGTCGGAGATGCAATGGTTGAGCAGGAAAAGGAAGCAAAAGGAGAAGCTGTTTCTGTTAAGCCTGAAAAGAATGTTCAAAATACGAAGCCAGGGGTTGGAAAGTTCAGCCGTGGGCAGAGAGCTAAACTTAAGAAGATGAAAGAGAAGTATGCTGATCAAGATGAGGAGGAAAGGAGCATTCGTATGGCTTTACTGGCTGTAAGTACAAAACCTTTATTATTCCATTTATATCACTTTGCTATGATAATAAGTTTTCACTTTGTTATCCTGCCACAACTTCATTTATTAAATGTTTCTCTCCTTGAGATAGAAAGCAAATTTATTTAACTAGTGAGAAGGCTATGTTATTGCCATATATTTCACACTTCAAAGGAAGATTGACTGCATTATTTTGCTTGCCAATATCGTAAAATTGTGAAAGATTATGACCAATAGAAAAATGTGCCACTTGAGTAAATATTTCTGTGGAGGCGTTAATTTTCCTAGAAAATAGTAATGGGAATCTTGAGAAACTCTTCTTGGTTTTATTCTGTTGAGTGTCCTACAATGGAACTGACAATATTTGTGAATTTTCAGTCTGCTGGTAAAGTACCGAAGAACGATGAGACACAAAATGGAAATCCTGATGCAGGCGAGGAGAAGAAACCTGTTTCTGGTATGTTTACGAGCTTTAGTGGTTGTAAATGCTGGTGACTGAAATTAAATCTCAGATTGTGTATTTGCATTTCTAAAACGAGATTTTGCTCCCACCAAAAGGCAGTACTTTATAGCTGAAAATCATATGTTGGAAGTATATAAAGTTGAGATGTACCCTATTTTTAGCTTTTAATTACAATGATTATAATAAACTGATAATCTAAATTAAATTTATTTTTCGAACTTTTTATCTAGCAGGTCCTGAAGATGCTCCAAAAATATGCTATAAATGTAAAAAAGTAGGTCACCTGTCTCGGGATTGTAAAGAGCATGCTGAAGATACTTCGGGAAGTCATGGAAACGGATTTGATAACCCTCAGGGTGAGATGGACAGGGTGGTCATGGAGGAGGATGATATTCATGAGATAGGAGAAGAAGAGAGAGAGAAATTAAATGATGTGGATTACTTGACTGGGAATCCACTGCCTAGTGACATTCTCTTATATGCTGTTCCTGTCTGTGGTCCTTATAGTGCATTACAATCGTATAAATACCGTGTCAAGATAGTTCCTGGCAGCGCAAAGAGAGGAAAAGGTATTTGAAGTTTTATTTTCTGGTATAAATATTATTAACCAAACAAGTTAAGGTAGCGTTTGGTTTATTTTGAAGGGAATAGGAATCAAGGATTGAGAATGATAATGTTATTATCTATTCTTTGTGCTTTTAATTCTATTTTTAGATTTTGTATTCTATCAAGTTTCATAGTTATGTGGATTTGGTATGGGTGACTTATCCGATGTTTTGTATTTATGAGTGATGATTTTTTTTTTTTTTTTTCTTAGCTGCAAAGACCGCCATGAATTTGTTCAGCCACATGCCAGAAGCAACAAATAGAGAGAAGGAATTGATGAAAGCATGTACGGATCCAGAATTGGTTGCTGCCATTATTGGCAATGTGAAGATCACTGCTGCTGGCCTTACTCAGTTGAAGCAGAAGCAAAAGAAAGGCAAGAAGAGCGGGAAATCAGAGAGTTAGACAGGTTAGCTTAGGATGGGGACTTGTGAATGTTACTCTGTCAGTCTCATCCATATGCTCCTGTTTACATACTTGTACAAGAAATTAGTGTTTTGGATGGCTAATACAAACTCAAACATCATATTTCACCATGTTTCTTTATCTTTTATTCTTTATAATCTTTAGCTAACAAACCTTGTAGTTGGATGTGAAAAATTCAGAATACAAATGATGTAGGTCTTTAGCTATGCTGGCCAAAGTTGGGCCAGCCTCTAATCGACAACCCCCCTAAAGTGAGAACACATGATATTTTTGCGGGGGAGAAAAAAATTGTATTGTTTAATACAAATTCAAGTCGATTGAAAGATGAAAGCAAATCTAGAGATTGAGAACTGAAAGTCTCCAATTTTTCGGCGGATGAGTTTTTATATACTATATGTGAATAGTCTCAAAACAATACGTCAGGCAATGACATGAGGAATTTTTTTTTATGTCAATTCTTTAGATCAAATATGGAAGGCCAGGTTTTGTGTCCGGAGATATGGACTTTAGATTGGAGTGAGTATTTGCATTGTCGAGAGATGGAATTTAGGTTAGATTAGAGTCCTTTCATTGTTGCAATTTGAGGCTTGAACTTTATTGTTTCTGATTTGTCACTTCGGCAGCTCCATTATTTATTTCTTTTGATAACCTCTGGTTGAGGTGATTACTTCCCA
>JAYMTT010000701.1:0-11792 GCA_036898025.1 Hypseocharis bilobata
CAATGAAAACCGGGGCTCTATTTTCGGAAAATGACTTCCGTTTTGGAAGTCATTTTCCTAAAAGGGAGCAGCTGAGCTCCAGTTCCTCTGTCCTCAAGAACAGCCTCATGATCAACACCTTGATACCCGGATTCGCCTCCGCCGCCGCCAATTCCGGGTTCTCGCCGCGCCAGCAACAGGAGATCTTGTCGCCGAGCTTGCTTGATTTCCCCAAGCTCGCCCTCAGCAGCCCCGTGACGCCATTGAACGAAGACCCATTTAACAGGACCTCGCCATCGCTCGGGAACTCGTCGGAGGAGGACAAGGCCATCGCCGAGAAGGGGTTTTACTTGCACCCTTCGCCGATGTCCACCCCAAGAGACGGCGAGCCACAGCTGCTGCCTCTGTTTCCGGTCACATCCCCGAGAGTTTTTGGGTCTTCGTCTTGAGGCTCATCTTCTTAAAATTCTTATATATAATGATGTAATTGTGAGTAATTGAGAGGAAAAGGAGTAATGGGTTTTGGATGATTTGCACTGACAGCCAGAGATCTTGCTCCAATTGTACAATTTGATCTCTCTTCCAAAATATGGTAAAATCACCTTCTTCTTCTTCTTCTTCTACTACTTTTTTTTTTAATTTTTAATTTTAATTACTACTACTATATTATTGAGAAGCATCAATTGAGGAAAAGAGATAAATTTACTTTCTTTTTTTCTGGGTTTTCTTTATATTTTCTTCTTCATTTTCTCTCATCATTCACATGATCACATACATCCCCATTTCTGTGTTTTGTTGCTATGAGAAAAGTTCACCAATCTTTTCTAATTTGTATAATCAAACAGAAACCCAATTTAGCTCTTAGTCAAGTATGGCTTGAATTTAATATTACCCTCTAGCTTGAACTTTTTATGATTATATTTGCAATTGTGTTTTCTTTTTTTTTTTCTTTCTCTTTTTTGATAATTTTGTTGTTTTAGGAGTGTTGAGTAAATGAGAGAGGACTTGTCAGAGGATGGGAGGTTGGCAAGTCAGTGTTAAATTGACTGGCTCTGGCAGTGTAGTTTGTGTACTACTGTGGTGTTATTTACTGAAATTGTGGTTGCATTAGGGGAAGGAGTCAACTAGTTAGAGATAGCAAAATGGGGGACCCAATTGAGAGGAATTGGTAACCCAAAGGGAAAAAAAGAGAAAAAAATGAAACTTTCACCTGGTATATATATAAGAGATATGGGTCTCATTGCTTTGCTTTGCTTTGCTGCCATTTTCTGATCTTCTTTGCAATTTTTTCCTGAACTATAGTGCAAATTTTGTGGTCCTAAGTTGGAAGTCAATTTCCCACCTTAAGAGGGTGTTGTTCAAGAGTTTCCAAAGTAAGGGTTTTTGTCTAGAAAAGCATGGCCCACACCCAGATGATCATTTGTAGACCAAAACCTAACAAGATTGTGATATTAATGGTTAGATGATCATATCTGTATTCTTTTGTTGACACTTCTGAAGCAAATGCTTGCTACTAGAACATTCTTGTGTTTCAAGGTATGGAGTAAATTTGCAAAGAAGAGATGATCATGTTGGTCTTGTTGTTGTATAGTAGTCAGAGTAGTATAGTAGTATCCATTACAATTAGAGGAAAATTTGCAGGTGAACTTGAAAATGAAGTTATGGGAATATTGGGATTTTTCTTGCTTTGTTGGTAATTTTTTTGCTTTCAAAAGCAGTAAAAGTACTTCGAAAGTATATAATCAAAACAATTGACAATTTTGGGTCCTTTGGGAGGGGTAGGTGGGTCATTTAATTTGTATTTTGCCCTTTTTTGACTGGAAGGAGACCAGCTTGAAATTGAATATGTAATGGGAACACCAGAAAGATTAAGAGGGAAAGAGAGAGTGGGACATTGTTGTGATGATGATTGAGAGAGGAGGAGGAGAGAGAGAGAGACCATGAGCTATGCTTGCATAACAAAAAGCAAGAGAAAAATGTGAACACTTTTTTTTTCTTTTCTCTTTTTAATTTTTGTCATATTGTGTGTGTATTGTACTGTACATGGGACTGGAGTTACTGGATCTCATGGATGGTGTGGCTTGGGAAAAAAAAGAACAAGAAAAGAAAACTGCCTTAGATCCTTTCGTACTAGCTTTCATGCAAGTTGAGTATCTTTTCTTCTCCTTCTAGTACCAGGTTTGGTGTGTAAATGCTTAACAGGTGTGTAGTTTCTATAATTAGGTAGTTCAACAGAGACCAAACCTCATTCCTACTAGAACTTGACCAAAGACAGAAAGAAGAAAGGACCCTTTTTTACTATTTGGGATTTAATTTTATTTACTTATTACCAATGATGTAGACAATAGCTTCTATTTCACATTAGACAAAAAGAAAAAGAAAAGTTCTATACATCATCAAAATAAATTTGCATTACTTTTAACATTTTTTTTTTACGCAAACCCAATTCTAAAGAAAAGGGTTTTATTAATTTGGAATGAAAGGAACATGCATTTAGTTCTCAATAAACTCATGTCATGTTGATGAGGTCTCTCAAGTTTTCAAATACTTGGATACAAAATTGATCGAGTAATCAACCAGTTCAAAAAAAAAAATAACATGAATATGTTATTTACATACAAACTAGAATGTCAGATGCACATGACTATTTCAAAAGTATTTGGTTGATTTCACTATCGTTTCTATTTAAAAATCATGGGTGTTTATTTTTAGATTTTAAAACTTTGACTAAAGAATTTGGACTGTCTTAACTTCAAATATGATTAAATAATGTATTGATGATCAGATTAGGGTGACAAATTCAGACTAAATTAAGTTTTGTAAAAATTAAGAAATTATTAAATTTTAATTACCATTTTATTTTGAAGAATATGAGAAAATAGAGATCCAAAATAATCTAATATTGACTTTGGCATTGACAGTCAATTGGGATTTATTGAGTGGTGGTCCAACTTTTTTCTCTATTAAACATGAAACATGTACTCAGCTGTCATGGTGTGTGTCTGTTTCCAAGGACCCATCCTTCATAAATAATTTTTTGGCATGGGGTAAAGTACTAAAGTTGTGTAAAATACAATATAATAATACCAAATATATAAATAAAATAAATACCATAGGGTTCCAATATGCAACACTAGTGGGTAAATATTTACACCCCATGCAAAATTAAATATTATTTTTTGTGTACTTCACCACAAAAATATTATAATATAGTTTTCATGTGTAACCTATTTATTTTCATTAGTGATCATGTCTTGTCTGCATGATCCCTACTGATACAAACCTGGGTGCTCAGATTCCAAGTAAGATACCATTCCTTGCTTTGATGCAATTCATGCTCTGATTGCAGACCCACATGTGAAAACGAGCGTTGAAAAAAATGAGAAAGATTTTGTCCATGATCTCTCCAATATTATAAATCATTAGAATACAAAATGGAGAGTTGAGCCTTTTTTTTTTTTTTTTTCATCTATGCTTCATAACAGCAAGCTAATGTACATGATATCTGGTTAGGTAAACAAGCAAGTACTTGGAGGAGGCATTACATGCAATGCAAGTTAAAATGGAAGGCAACAACAAATACAGATTCAAATTTGTTACTGAATTAGTAGCTTACCGATGTGTATGTTTATTAATTATAAGATGCCATAATTTAAGTTGTTCGTATGATTACAACAGCACAACACACCAGCTCTCAGATTTCGGCAAAAGAAGTGATTGTCTTGAACCCGTGATTCTCCGGAAGAGCTCCATTTCCTGGCCGGATTGAGATCACCACCTCCAAACCTAAAACATGGATCAGCGTTTCAGATACAAAAGCTAGAGAAGCGATATGAATTAAGGAATTAACAAATTTTCAGTTTTTGTGTTTAAATAATAGTAGCAGAGAAATTTACAAATATAATGCGCAAGAACAATGAGAGCAAAATCCCGACATATTTCCCGTATATAAAAACAAGGTCAATGTGCCTAATGAAGTATCTGTTCCAGGCGTACAACAAAACTGTTATCGTGTACCAGTCATGTAAGGATGGGACAGCACTTGGTTAGAAAAATTTGTCGAGGTATGAAAACAAAAATATTATCTTTAATTAATCAAATGGTCATAAGCTGAAATGGGGTCATTTGGAGTTTGGACAAAGCATGGGAATATGGAATGAAGTCATGTTGTGCACCCGACGAAATAAGTATCTGTTTCTCAATACAGTGTCTGCAGAGATATAAGTATAAATATTAACTTAATGACCTATTCAAATCTAATTTTTAGAGGGCAAAACTACTTAAGACACAATGGAGATCTTAGACTATCCCCTAATATGGAGAATGAAAAAACCCATTCGTACAGATGGAAATATAGAAGGAACAATCACTTATCAGCGACTTCAAATGCATGCACCCGCTGAAAGGCCTAGATAGATGGTTATCTACACTAGATGTCTAAAATTAATTCTAGCAGGTATACTACCACTCTTGGCACCAACTGATAAACATCAATATCACAACCAGCTCATTACCTGCCGCCTTTGCAGCTGTTGCTTCTTGATAGACATCTGTCACAAATAAAATCTCTGATGGCTTGTGTACTCCCAATGACTCTGAGATTTCAGCATAACTACGTGACTCTCTTTTGTTCCTGCAAAAGAGAGAGAGGGACCACCTAGAATTAAAGTAGCAATGGATACCATTCGAAGGAGAAAAGTGCCACTAAACATTGGAAAATTTACCCCACTGTAGTATCAAAAAATCCAGATAAGTATTTCCTTAAATCTCCATGATTTGTATATCCAAATAAAAGCCTCTGTGCCAACCTGCTACCACTAGAATAAATGTACACCTGTTGGGCAAAAGAGCAATATTAGTTGAACAGCAAATGAAAGACAGCCAAGAAGCTGGGAAAAATCTAGCAACCAGAAGGTTAGTATCTTCAGAACAGCAAAAAGAAGTTGCGCGTGAGGAGTTAGATCAAATGCTGCTAATTTCTTCCATTCCAATGAGTATGAGAATACATGCATCAGCATCAAAGAAAACCTAGAGCTCAAACCCAGACAAATGCATTCATAGATAAGTAATTTCTCAGAAAGCCACAAGTAATGCAGAGTAGCTCATCCTTTTTGGTAGGGTTAAGGTATATATTCTGCGACTTAATAGACATAATCGAATGGTTTATATCCAAAGTAGTTTATAGAATTGTTAAGTTTTCAACACAAAAGCTTAAGCTATTAGGTGGAGGAGCCCAACTATAATATATGAAGCGGTCACAAATTCCACAAACAATCAATGTGGGACACTTAACAAGAATAATGACTGCTGTTCTGATGTAGGGCATCTCTTGATCAATACGAGTGGGCTAAGGCTTTAGGATTTAATAAGGTATAAGAATGTGGTGAAGTTTAGAACTAAAACAAGAAAGGAAACTAGTGTTATAAATGGTTGTTCTAGGGCTGTAAACCTTACCCTGGAAACAGTAACTTGGTTTGGTTTTGAAGAAGATGCAGACAATAGAAACCAGTCTCATTAAGACCTGCTCTGAGCCTAAACTAGAAGAACTTGAATAGAGTCTCATCATTAAAGCATGCAATGGAAAGTTATCGTGCAACTATGAAATTGTCCTTATAAAGCTTGTTTATATAAATAACTAAAATAAAACCCCCAAAAAAAACATTTTCTAAATAGCAACTCCTACTTAAATAATGAAAATATAACTTTACATTTTACAATAACCAATTCGGACTCAACCTAAACCAAAGCAAGGATAAAAATAAATAGGCTCATAACCAAATGACTATTAGCTATATGACCTAAATGGCAATTACCTTTATGCCCAAAGCATTCCACTTCTCAAGAGCTTCTGGTACATCTTCAAAAACTACTCCCTCCAGTTCATTATTCTCAAACCCAGTTCTCCATATATGGCCCTGCATATACAGTGTTAGATATGCCCCAAAGACACAATATCTAGAACAGATGGTTCCTTTAAATCCCATCTTGCTTACTTGCAACTGTTTTAGGGCAGTGATCTTCCGATCAGCTTTTATCATTGCATCTACATTAGCAACCAAAGCTGCAACCACCTCCTCTTTTCCTGCGTCACTGGAAGGTATAGGCACAGCACCAGGAACACCTTGTTCCAAGTCTTCATGAACCTGAAATATATCGGTAGATAATGACAGTTCATATAAGCAATTACCAATAAGCAAATCTGGAACTCATTACTTGTAGGACAACAATAAATGATGCTCTTTGATTGAAACAGAAACTGCATAGTTTCCATAACATAGTAACATTTCCTTCTTACTTTCTCAATTATCTCTTATTGAACATAATGCTTCAAATTTTTAGTCTTCTTGATGTGAGAGGAGAAGTAATTAACTGAATACCACATAGGAATGTAACACAGAGAACACTAAGTGCCAGAGAAAAATTAACAGTGACAATCTGTGAGCTTGTGAAGAAGTATGTGGAGTTTTCATGCATCAATTGAAGTGTCTCAGACATGAAATCCCTGTGAGAGGGTTTTTCTCATTCTTCAGTGTCCTCCCTTATTAAGAGATTAATGTTCACTGTCGCTAGTTAGCCCATAAGACCTAATTATTTTCAACAATGTTGACAATATGAGAATAATGAGATGTTGCAATGAAATACAGAATAAGATGATATGATGAGATATTAAGACGAAATGAGATGAGATTATGAACTGAGATAGCCAGATGACCTAACATAATGCAGAAAGCAGGTATTAAGATTCCCTAGTATTATCAGAAACTAGAAGTCCTGCGCAAAATCTTACTTGAGAGCGCAACAACTTAATATCGTCCTGAGTTTCTGCAGTATTGTATGTTGCAAACAAGTGCCTCCCAACATTATCACGGGCATATGGAAAGAGAACATCAGTAACGAATGATATGGGAGTTGTAGTCCCTTCAATGTCAAGAACAATACAACGCTGCAACACAAAAGAAGAGGAAGATGGTGATGATGATGATGTGTACGAGAGAGAGAGAGAGAGAGAGAGAGAGAGAGAATGTCACGCAAGGTCAATATGTATCGCGTAACATATGCTGAAGAGGACATTACTTAAAACCATGCATATGGTCAGCCACTCCCAAGATAGAGGCTCTAATGTCATGTAAAAAGTAAGAGGAACTAAAACAAATGATATGTTCAGAATCCTAAATTTCCAATTAAAAAAGGAGAATATTTAGAAAAGCTCACCCTTGATCGATCAATTTCATGGATTGAATCTGCAGCCTCTGCCTTGACAGACATGTCAGTGTTCCCACTACTACTCAATACTCCTCTGACAGACTTAATGGGGCCATGGCTTGGAGTAGACCAATCCAGGCCCAATTGATGAAGTTTGATAGCCGCATCAAAGAGATAGTGATAACATTCAGACTGAAAAGTAAATTACTTGATCTTAGACAGAAGGCCCATAAAAGTGTTGACAAGTTTCATCTTCTCAGTTTAACGTGAACCGAGATCTCATAAATCCAATATAAGATTTGTAGTGAATATAAACCACATTACTGGAGCTTCATTTCTGTTCTAAAATATGAATGCTGGAAATTTAATGAACAATGTGCACAAATAAAAGCATAAAAGTTGAACAAGATAAAGTTCCATTCTGTTCAGTTAATCATATTGACCATACACATGCCATGCAGAAGCAGTTGAAATTCACAAAGTTATGCATAGCTGCATGATATAGAGCTTCAAAGGATACAACTTAATTTATAGGTTTGCACAAGGCAGTATCGTACTGCTCCTCTAAATCTCTCATTTTGCTGCCAGCAAGTAATATTTTTATGGCACAGTTCATATGGATAATGACTAAGACCATGGTGTTTCTAGTCTCCAGATATGCATAAATGCTACTCCAGCACAACCAAACACAATACCAGAGAGAAGTCAGTACTCAGTAGAGTTGGTCATTACAATACTTTCCAAAATGAACTGCCAAAGCATTAACCATCTCATGCTCATTACGTGCAGAACGCAGTTCATCAATTGGATTCAAATCTTTCCTTGGTGAAACAAACCTGAGTTTTAGCACTTATCCATGAGTCTCCCCATACATATATGCCATGATTTCGAACAAGCACAGCTGTTGTCTTTGGGTAGGCTTCAATCTGCCAAACATAGAGAAAAGTTGAATTACTCTGAAGCAGTATGCTATATAAATCTGTGTGATTTTGTAATAAAACTATCAAAACAACCTAAGTTTGTAGGAAAATTTCTTCCAGAGGCATCCATGGCTTTTTTATCCTAGCATCACTTTTAAATTGACAAAAGCAAAATATGCCTAGATCAATTTAACTGTTCAGTAAACTATCATATGCTACTGGAATTCCATCCACTGAGCAAATTAAGCAAAATGACACAGGAAACTAAGTGATATTTATCCATGTATGGAATTCAGTCATACTCTTCAAGTTGTTGAAGTTTGATACAGAAGAAATTTAATTTTTCCCCTAAAGAGCATCATATGCAATATACAAATCATGAAAAATTAATATAATCACCATGGAAAGTTAAATGTAGGAAAACAACATACAGCTTTAGTAAGAGATTCTGTGAGCTCCCGTTCATGAGCTGTGTTCTCTATTATTGGAACCACGAGTTCATCATAATAGCCATGCCCTTGGATTCCTTTTATCATTTCCATATGAGTGATCTGTAAATTTGCACCAAGAAAATAGAAAGTGCAAAAGCAGATCATAAGATGAATAAGGTAAACAGTAGTATACAAGATTAATATTAAATGGTAGAAATTGAAAGCAATTATTGTAATTTTGTAGGGTAACAATAATTTTATAATATTTAAAATTTGTTGACGCTAATAAAGCCCATAAAATTGCTAGTCCTAGCTATGTGGTCTTTAAAAGTCGGAAAGAAATCCATTTACCTACTTCTAAGAGCACCCTCAAAAAGGCCAAGCTAAGCTTTTTCAAAGCCACAAAAGCAATGTCAAACACTCACAAAATTGTCTGCTTGTAAAAAGCAGAAGCTGCCAAACTGGCACTTCATTTGCATTTGTAACAAATACTTCACAAATTTTCTCAGAGACAATCCAAGATAGCAAAGCCTGATCCAACTATTTATATCGGTGAAAAGAAAAAGAAAAAAAAAACCCGGAAAGTAAAAGAAGAAAGAAGATGCTAGCATGAGAAAATGCGGGTAAAATGAGAATGAGCGAGAACGGAAGAAAAATAAAGATTTACAACAAAAAATAAAATATAACTTTTTTGCCCACAATTATAAATGCCAAAAATCAAGAACTTACTCGAAACTCTTTTGACATAGGATTTATCATTGTTACAATGCAAGATTCCATCCCATGACTGTGGATAACAGCTCCAGCATTACGCATCTCATACGCCTAAAAGATTTGGGGAAGAAGGTGTTAATTGACTTGCTGAAAGAATCACAAAATCAAACAGAACTAAAAAGAATACCAATAAAGATTTGACCATTCATGATATCCCCAATGTAGTCCCCTCAAAATAGATGCTTATTAACTGAAAAAGGAAATCATATAGACATATTACTGCTCAATTTAACGTCTGACAGAGCATGGACCACCCAATCTAGTTTCAAAGTGTTTTTACATTATTTAGAGTTTGAATAAATGGAAAATCCCTTAACCAAAATATTTCTGCAAATTTGGGAATCAGTGCTGAACAAACAAACAAATGAAAAGTTCATAAAATACAGGAACATAACCAGTCATGATTATGCCAAGCAGTTAAGAACTCCAAAACCATTTTCACCCTATTCACATGATTGTTAGAGAACACAGCCTATAATCCTTATAGAGCAGATATGAGATTAACAGAGACAGTTTATCAATTCTACTTCGAACCATGAGAATCCAAAAAGAGTTCATTTTTTAAATTTTGCTTATGCAGATTGTAAGCTAAAGTTTCTAACAGTAGAACATGGCTATACATTCAGAAAATGTAAGTCACAACAATCTCATCTTATCAATGTAAATTGTCTCAAGTTGACTGCTGAAAAACAAGAGCATTTTAGAAACCATTGATAATTCCATTTCACGGCTACCGACTTAGCTTCATACTTATAATACAGTGGAACTAAAATTGCATTAGTAACTAGCAGATCAAAATTCCAGATTTCACGTGACCAATTTTAGAGAGAAATTTTTTAATCAAATTCTTGAATCTTAGTTCTGTTACTGTGGGAACCAAAAGGGAATTACAATCTCATTTAGGAAACGCTACTAGAACCATTATTTTTGTTTGGGAACCCAGACCAAGAATAAAAGATATAAGTCTTCAAAACTGATTACTTTTTACTTTTCTTTACCATGTCAGCAACCAAGCAAAATCAAAATAACCACAAGTGGTTTGATATGGTTGTTTAATTATCACATCTCTCAAGATTAAACTATGCTGACAAATAAACTGATAGAAATTCACTTCACATGAAGAAGATATCAAGCAAATTAATTGATATCAGACAATAATTGAGAATGAAGTTTTACAAACTAAGAAGCGCCAAAAATAGATACCTTCAAGAAAAGAGGAGCACAGTCGGAACACTTGGGGGGCTTATAAGGGTATGGCTTTGGAGGAGGAGAAGACAAGAAAGCCCCATTTGCCGCTAATACGTACATGTCATCTGGTTCCATTCTCTCCTTCTGAACACCTACCAACATACCAAAATTGCACAGACAAACATTTCAGCATGAATAACTAAAACCCAGAATCACACAGCATAGCTAAACACATGCACAACTCAGAAGAAAACAAACATACTGGTAACAATCAACTTCGAAGCATACACTACACAAAATCCCACAATAGCATGAATAAAATTACCCATATTTCAAACAACACAGAAGACCCCCAAACACACTATTGAGCATGAATAACAAAATACAGAAATTTTTGTAACAGTACAGAAATTACCCACATAGCTATTTCAATCAAATACCATTGAAGAGCATATAAACAACCAATTGAGCAACAACCCAGGAATCAAACTTCAAATAAAAACGCAATTGAGCTCGATCAACAGCTACCCAGATGACAAAACTAAACAAGACAAAATCAAAAATCACAAATAATAGTAGTGTGTGATGGATTGAGGAGTACCGGAAGGAGACATGACGATGAGCTGCTGGGGTTTTGGGATCGACTCATCGTGAACCTTGATCGTGATGCTGCCACCGGTGCCGGAGACCCACCCGAGGTGGTAGAATTGGCGGCACAGTTCTGATATGAGGGCCCTTGTCTCCTTGACCGGTTTTCCGTCCAGGTACGCCTGCGATGCTGTCCCGACCTTCACTCCGTTGACTGCCACCGCCGAAGCAGCCATCATTGTTCTTGAGAGAGAAAGCAGAGTTAGAGAGAGAGTCTAGAGAGAGAAAATGGCTGAGCTTTTCAGTTCCAGTCTCCGTCGCACAGAGATTCTCTCCTCTGAGCTTAGCGTATTTTTTGTTTTTTTTATATATTTTGGTTTTTGGTCAAGAAAAAAATTCTCTAATCTAGTAATTAAACATGTTTATTAAAGTAATGATTGCATTACCAGTTGGTGACTTATGCATGCAATTTATTGGGCCACGTGGCACTGTGAGATGAGAAGGGTGTGGTGATGGGAATTTGGGTAGTAGTTTTTGGTGCTTGGTATTGACACGTGTGTATTTGGATGTAAAACTAAAACCATAAATAGAGGATTTGATTTTTATTGGGTAAAATGACTTTAGTACTTTCAAACTTTTTAAACTTGACACTCACACTAATATTTTTATTGTTTTATCTCTTACACTACCTAAACTTAAGATTCAAACC
>JAYMTT010000702.1:0-11785 GCA_036898025.1 Hypseocharis bilobata
GTCTTCCTTAACATCTTCAAGAAAAATCAATCTTGTTAGATGAACATAAGCACATAACTTCCTTGATCCTGCTAGTTCATTTATTAGGCTTTTTAGTTAGATTAGATCTATGTGAATATAATTGGAGATTATTACTTTGATATAAGGCTGAAGTGAACAAACCTTGCTAACATTGTTTGACTACACATATTCATTTTGGGACATTGCAAGTTATCGTGTGGCTGGACCCTTAATCGAGTGGGTCCGTTTGCATGATCACAGTCATAAGAATATGTCGAGATGAAATCAGACGTATGTTGATGTTACTATAAATGCTGAGACCTATAACTTTGGCATTAGGACGTCTCAAGACTTATTATTCTTTTTAAAATTTAAATACCTAAGCATTACTCTGATCTTGAAATATATTGATTGGTGGTACCTGATTTTTCCATAACTTGGAAGAAGTGTCTGAATTATAAAAATAACACCTGAATCATGGCTTACTGAAAGAATGTCTTTGGTTTTTTCTCCAGGTTTTCTTGGTAAGTATAAGGAATGACACTGGGTTGTAAACCTTTTTTAGTACATGATAATTTGCATTAGGTTGATACCGAAATAGTTTGGACTTTTTTGGATACATGCTATTCGTTAAATGAACCCCTAAAAAGGCTAATGTGAACATTTTGCATATTTAACAGGTGAACAAAACGAAAACTATATAATGGCATATTTTCAACATCATATTTGGAATGTGCTCAATATTGGCCCTTCTGACCGGTTATAACTCCTATTGTTGCTAGGGCATATTGGTGAGAGTTTTATTGATCTTTCTGCCAAATCGCATTAACTCGTGAACTTTCCTAATTCTCCACAAGGCTGGTAGTGAGCTGCATTTTGGTTCGATTACTATATTTTGTAGCATGTATAAGAGAGGCCATTTTTTTTTCCTTTCGGTCTCTTTATTGAGATCTTATTTTTTGTGAGTGCCTGTGGTTTCTTTTAGTCTTTTACTTCTTAGTTGAGTAGCTCTTTCATGTTAATCATTGTGTCCAAGTGCTATCATGTTAAAAAATGCTTATATTGTAATTATTCCTTGTGACCTCCATCCTAATAGAACCACAGTAAGCTAAATCTATATCGGTCGATTTTCACTTTGCCCCTAAAATTAATTTTATATTTGCTAATAAAAGTTTCACTTTCAACTACCATTCATGTGTAAGGAATTGTTAAATTATTTGTGAAGTGTGCTAGAAACGCCTCCTATAATCCTGGAGACACAGCGTTTGGATTGGAGAATTATTAATCTCAAGTATGGATTAGTACATTGTTATAGCCCCATAGTTTGTCCTACTGAGATGTGGAATGTGGTTAAATCAGGGATCTTGGTGTTGGAGTTTTATTGAGGCCTATATCTTTATGTAGTTGTCTTGTTTCTTTCTTTACCTTGTCCTCTAATAAGTTTTGTTTCTTATTCAGGGTGGAAATCAGAATATAATTAGTAAAGAAACATTGAGATAGAGAGTTATAAACTTGTTTTGGATATGCTTCTAATAGCATGATGTGAATTTGCTAACTTAATTATCTGAAATTATTTTCAGGACTTCAGTGTGGGAAGGAAAATTATACTTGCTTTTCAGACCCTTGGGGTTGTCTTTGGTGATGTGGGAACAAGTCCTTTGTATACCTTCAATGTGATGTTTAGCAAGTCACCTATTAATGGAAATGAAGATGTTATTGGTGCATTATCACTGGTTATATACACCTTAATCCTGATACCCCTGGTCAAGTATGTCCTCGTTGTTCTTTGGGCCAACGATGATGGTGAAGGTATGATATCTATATACATATTGGTATTTTTATCTTGTATTTAGTCTATAAAGAAAGCATGTTATGTACATTGATGTTGCAGGTGGTACATTTGCTTTGTACTCGTTGATTTGTCGTCATGCAAAGGTCAGCCTTCTTCCTAACCAGCTTCCGTCAGATACCCGTATATCAAGCTTCAGGCTAAAAGTTCCTTCTCCTGAACTTGAAAGATCATTAAAAATCAAGGAAAGACTTGAGGCTTCCCTGACTCTGAAAAAGCTTCTACTAATGTTGGTGCTTGCCGGTACTTCAATGGTTATAGCCGATGGGGTTGTCACACCAGCAATGTCAGGTTTGTATCTGCTGTTCTCCGTTGTGCTCTCTGTTGATTTTGGGCACTGTATTGATCAATCAAGTAAAGAAAAGGTCTTCTTTATGTACTTTACTATTAGTTTTTTATCTTGAAGGTTGGATTCACTTATCCCTAAGATTTGACTGTTATGTTACGATTTTTCTTACCCTTATCGTCTATATTTCTTGTTGCAGTAATGTCAGCTGTTGGTGGTCTAAAGGTTGGAGTAGATGCAATTGAGCAAGGTAATGCAATATCTTGTTAATAACCTTTTTATACCTTTAATAAGGGGTGTTCTAAGTATTATTTGTTTACTTATTAAATAGAGTAAATCATTATGGTCTTCGTCTTTGACAGTGGTGGGGAATCTATCTTATAAGTCAAATAGGGGTGGGCTTTGGGGCTCAAGATGGTATTGTCTGCCTTTTATGGTGTGACAGTGTACTTTTCCACTGTTGTTGAAGAAGACAATGAAAATTAGAATTATGATTCTTCAGAAAATTTGCAAGTTGACGCCTTAGTTTAGATTTTTTTTTTTATTCTTTTTGCATTCATAAACTAGAACCGTATATCGTGAGCTTGCACCAAGAGTTCCATTGCTGTAACTCGTACCTATGCATCAAATATTCCATGACTGCAAAATTGGCCGTCTCACCTGTCATGCCTGATAGTTGCTTTGGATAACATGGTGATGGATATAGTTGGTATTAGTTGCTATTTAAAGGGAAATAGTGAATAGGGAGCAGTAATGTTTGATCACTCCAGTTGTTTGAGCAGAAAAAACAAAAGGGAATTGTACAGTTGTTAAGGTCCATCATCTGGCTAAGACTTTTTACACTAATCAATAAGAAGTTAGACGAATGCTTGATTTCTTAGACTGATCGAGTGCATACTTTCCATGATACTTCTCAGTTTCATTGGCTAATAGTTTCACCTGACGGCAGCCCTTTAACAATATAGTTTTCACATGTATTACCACTGCGAGATTGTACTAGTCCAATGGTAAATGCCTATCAGCTAGTGGCATACACCTTGTTCATTGTATTATGTGTCTAGCTTTATGTGTGTGCATGAGCTCCATTTCAAGTTTGGCGGTTTCTGCTAATTTACTGTATCGAATGACAATTGGTTGATTTGTTAGATAATATTTCACCCTATGAAGGTGCTCTAATTATATTGTTTTAACATCTGTTGTTAATGGAAGATCGTAGAAATCCTTAATCAAATGCCAATCAACTAGAAGCATACAAGTCATTTATCATGTAACTGTATCTAGCATTTTGTGTCTTTTTATTAGTCATTAATCTCCAGTTTTTTTAGTTAGATCGCTTTTGGTAATTTGCTTAGGTGATTGCATGAAGGTTGGTTAGTAGGGAATTCCCCTAGCTTTTTTCAACTCAAGAAGACCAGAATTCAGACATTCCAAATGTGGCTCTAGGAATTTGTATCAGTCCAATTTCTTTTTGTTACTGTATTTAATCAACACTTACAGTGCATGATCAACCTTGTTAATTTGTGTTGGATTGGATTTTCTTCTGTTAGAAGTCTGACAGCTTCAGTATTGGTGTTGTACTGTTGTTATAGTCAATAGATGAATTAGACTCGTTTAATCAGATTGTCTGTCAGCTATTTTATTTAAAATAACCTATCTATTCCTCATTTCACTTTTGGAAATGTGTATATTCTGTGGTTGTCGTACTGGGTGCCTAGTGTTTTTATTTTTCTAATATGTCTGCTTAAGATGGCCTTGTAATTTTGCAGTATTCTATGAAAGCAATGTAGATGTGCATTAAGTTGACCAGTTTTTATTTATTTATTTATTTGTGCAGATCAAGTGGTGATGATTTCAGTTGCCTTTCTTGTAATTTTGTTCAGTGTACAGAAATTTGGGACAAGTAAAGTGGGACTGGCAGTAGGCCCTGCTTTGTTTATATGGTTCTGTTCTCTTGCGGGCATTGGGATTTATAACATTATTAAATATGATAGCTCTGTCTTGAAGGCATTTAATCCTGTCCACATCTATTACTTCTTTGAGAGGAATTCGACTAAAGCTTGGTATGCCCTGGGGGGTTGTCTGCTTTGTGCAACAGGTAATAAGTCAATATGAGTGAATCCAAAATACTAGATATATTTGTCTCTGGGTATTTTTATAAAAACAATTCAATGGGTATGTGATTTGGAATATATATCACTAGTTTATAGACCGTTTCATGTTACAATCTTACCTGTAACTTCATGGAGATTGAGCATTTTTGTCAACCAACCTGCATGATAACCATGCATACAAAGATCAAGATAGGTATAAATATAGAAGTTCAAACTTTCTTGCTATAAACTCAAAAAAAACATGCATATTTAGCCATGTAGAATCCTTGTTTTTAGATCTCTCTGAATTGCAATGCCTGAGCGTGTCCATGTCCATGAAAGATAAATATTAACACTGCATGCAGTTAGATGTTGATGTAACCATTTTACAGTTTATGCTAGTACATTAACTTCTGTAACTGTATAGAGAACTTAAAATATCACATAATGGGGTAACAAATTAATCTTATTATTATTATTATCCTTTGTCTTTTATTGTTGCTGATCATGTAAAATGCTTCAGGTTCCGAGGCTATGTTTGCAGATCTTTGCTACTTTTCCGTGCGATCAGTTCAGGTAACAAAACAATTTTATTTTGTTTTGTATAAGTTAGAGGATAATGATAGCTACTTATTGGTGGTTCTTTTCTGTATTGTTGTTAATTAGTGTCTGACTCGCTACCATTCTAACTTATCCGATAGTGGCTGTTTGCAGCTTACGTTTGTGTTTCTTGTGCTTCCCTGCTTGCTGTTGGGTTACGTGGGTCAAGCTGCTTACCTTATGGAGAACCATCAAAACTCAGAGCTAGCTTTCTTTTCTTCTATCCCAAGTAAGCTTCTTTGATTGTCGGTCATGGGCATCTGTGATATGTCTAGATCATTTTGAACGGCTACGTTTTTTCAGAGTTGCATTGAAGCATTGCTTTATAAATAGGAAATTTGACATTGCTTCACACTCTCTGCAGCGGATGCTTTTTGGCCTGTCTTCCTCATAGCTAACATTGCTGCATTGATTGCAAGTCGGGCAATGACAACAGCCACCTTTTCATGCATAAAACAATCAACAGCTCTTGGTTGCTTCCCACGTCTAAAAATCATTCATACCTCCAGAAAGTTTATGGGGCAGATTTATATCCCTGTCATTAACTGGTTTTTACTGGTTGTTTGCGTGGTGCTTGTCTGTTCCATCTCAAGCATTGA
The DNA here is from genome assembly GCA_036898025.1 of Hypseocharis bilobata. Taxonomy (NCBI): domain Eukaryota; kingdom Viridiplantae; phylum Streptophyta; class Magnoliopsida; order Geraniales; family Geraniaceae; genus Hypseocharis; species Hypseocharis bilobata. Next base: position 5,425 of record JAYMTT010000702.1, read on the forward strand.
TGAGATTGGAAATGCATATGGTAATATATTAATTTTTTGTTCTTTAACATTAGGTGTTAATTTTCTGTTTGATGTTATTCTCCACATATGAAAGAATTTAGGGGGTTCGTTTTACCTAGTTTGGAAAGCATTTTCTGCTTGTAGCTATTTAGATTTGTTTGGCTTCCAAAGAAATGCTTTGGACCCTATAAAACACATTTGTTTAAATGCCCTTTTAAGAAAATCGAAATGCTGACATTTCTACATATTTAAAACTGTTTCCTTGCACTACAACTACTGGGAATAGTCCTAGTGGATGTTATTAAAATAAAAGGGTTGTTATGAGTGTTATGTGAAACATGGTGGTATCCCCTTTTTAACCCTTTCCTATAGAATATTCTGCTAACCCCTTTAAATGAATTGTTTATAGTTTTAAAGTAATGAAATAGGGATTGCTGATTTGAGGAATTTGGGCTATAGCAAGATTTGTATTGTATAAATCATAACTTCATTAAGATAGTGCTAATGCAGATAAGTTTGCGGCATAAGGTTGTCTGAAAAGCATGTATTTTCTGCTGCAGATATCTGCGAGATACAATAATCTTCTTTCAATCAGTCTTGTAGTACTACTGTTTTGCTATTTTTAACACTTGTTCTGCGTTGTTACATTGAAAAGAATTTCTCTTTTATCTTCGGTTGCATCAAGCTCACAATATCACTAAGGGTCTACTTGTTTATATAATCATAAACTTGCCCATTCTATTCATCGTATGCTGACTTAAGTAACACTTCTAGCTGATTGCTACGCATAGATTTAGTCAGATATTTTGTTGCATTCTTCAGTCATAAAGTTCCAAACTATTTGGTCATTAGTTACGTTGATTCACATTTTTGTAATTGATATATGGGAATGAACGATTTATGTACTTGGCATTAAGGCTTTTGCTTAGTTGAAGGGTGTGCATATGGGAAAGAAGTATAGGGTTAGGGTCCGAGCTGGACAAACATTATGAACATAGCTGACTTATAATTTAATTTGTTTTCAATATTGCAGACTCAGGAGGTGTCGTTTAGAAGTTTTATAATTATAATTTGTCCTCTAGATCTGTACATCTGCGCATTGACTGAGTAATTGCGTTGAAGTTTTCAAAATTCAATTGATCATATGTCCTGATATATTAATACTTAGCTGAATGTTGTATCTTCCACTATGGCTGAGGGCTGTTGGTTATGAAACCAAGATGGCCACTTGATGATGGCTTTTATTGAGTATTGGCATTGGCATTTCAGTAGGTTGTCCTATTTACCAATTTAGGATGATATCAGTAGGGGTTATTCTTTTTCTTAGCTACTATATATGAAAATTGATGTCTTCAGTAATGTATATCGAAATGAATTGTGTGAAATGAAAGTGTGAAACTAGTATTGTTCTATAGCTCACACGTGCTTCTGATCTGTTCTCTTCTTGATTGTCTGGCAGCCATAGCTGAGCTGGGAGTAATGATGATGACAACCATTTTAGTGACCATTGTTATGCTTCTAATATGGCAGATAAACATCATCATAGTGCTGAGTTTTCTGGTCTTTTTCCTGGGCTTGGAATTGACCTTCTTTTCATCAGTTTTATGGAGCGTAAGTGATGGAAGTTGGATCATATTAGTTTTTGCTGTAGTCATGTTTTTTATAATGTACATCTGGAATTACGGAAGCAAGCTTAAGTATGAAACTGAAGTTAAGAAAAAGCTGTCAATGGACTTGATGCGGGAACTGGGTTGCAATCTTGGCACGATCAGAGCTCCTGGTATTGGCTTGCTTTATAATGAGCTGGTCAAGGGAGTACCGGCAATTTTTGGCCATTTCCTGACTACTCTCCCAGCAATCCACTCTATGATAATATTTGTATGCATTAAGTATGTTCCCGTTCCTATGGTACCCCAGAGTGAAAGATTCCTTTTCCGCCGAGTTTGCCCAAAAAGTTACCACATATTTCGTTGTATTGCCAGGTAGGATGCTCAAGTTCTGCAAGTTCCAAGTCATCTGATTAGTCCTTTTTTTCCCCCAGATATTCTGGTTTCATATTCAATTTGACCATTTCAACAGGTATGGCTACAAGGATGTGCGGAAAGAGAATCACCAGGCTTTTGAGCAGCTGCTGATTGAGAGCCTTGAAAAGTTCATCCGCCGGGAAGCTCAGGAGCGGTCATTAGAGAGTGATGGGGATGACGACTCAGATTCTGAGGAAGAGTCGTCTTTCTCAAGGGTTCTCATAGCTCCCAATGGAAGCGTCTATTCACTTGGCGTTCCTCTCCTCTCTGAGTACAAGGATGCAAGCAAGCCCATAATCAGTGAAGCAAGCACCTCAACGGAGGTGAGGCCAGAACCTGGGATAGACCCAACAGCATCCGATCCAGAGCACAGTCTTGAGCGCGAACTATCCTTTATACGCAAAGCCAAGGAATCTGGTGTTGTTTATCTTCTTGGCCATGGAGATATTAGGGCAAGGAAGGATTCCTGGTTCTTTAAGAAACTAGCTATAAATTACTTCTATGCTTTCTTGAGAAAGAACTGCAGGAGAGGGATTGCAAATTTGAGTGTGCCCCACTCGCATCTGATGCAGGTTGGTATGACCTACATGGTCTGAAGGTTGATTTTGCTACCAGAGTATACCATTTGGTTCGACACCGACGTTTGAAATAGCACTTTGGGTGCTGAAAGGCCTCATCGCCGAGTTTTATTCAAGTTAAATCCATTGATATAGGCATGTTTTCACTGTTTACCCGATTGAGCATGGCCATTCGAGTCGGCCATTCATCAGAGCTTTTCTAACTATCCATTCGGAAATTTTGTAGCTTTTATTGTTCTTTTCCTTCTTTTTCCTTTTCTTTTTGGGAGGGATTGGTTATCTTGTATTGATTTTCTATTATGATGGATGCAAACGCATCAACCCATGTAATTACCATGTTGAAATTAGATTAACACAATTGTGCCATAGAATATCTGATTCCTTCTTTAGCACTCACCCTGACTGCTTTCATTCTTTAGTTATTCCCGCAGAGACTAGCCAAAAATCTTTCTATTCCTCCCCAAGCCATTTGAGCCCCTTGGAGAAGGCCCTTTCCTTTTTGAACTAAGTCTTGACTTTCCAAGAACCGAAAGAACTCTTACAATCTTAATTTGTACTTGATTTGCAACGTTCTTTATAGTACGTGGCTTTTAAGTTTTTTGATGTTGATGTGCCCATAAGTTGATACCACTTCAAAACTACTTGTTCATGGCAGTGTTTTCCACTTCTCTATTGTTAGATTGTTGTTGTATGAAACAAGAATATCTATCATGTGTTGAGCAAATTAGATCACCAAGAAGCGAATATTTCAGCGAAACATAAGCTTGGCACACAAGCAAACAATGCAAAGAAAGCAAAAATCCAAGTTTGTTATATATGTATTCAAAGTCAATTCATGCACGAATTGCTGATCAAAGTTCTAATAAGTTAATTACACAAGCTTACATAAACCAATAATAATGGAACTTCTCCAACCAGGTTGAGCTTCATGAACAAATGAAGAGTCATATGTGAAGCATATGTAACACAGAAGTCACTAGAACAACCTTTTTCGTGATCTAAACATGCAACGAGTCATATGTCGAGTGAATCAAATCAACCAAAAGGTGATGATATTTCTGCACAACCTGTAAACTCGGTACACAAGCAAATAACCCGAAAAGAGCAAAACTCCAAGCTGGCAAATGAGGATAGTATTGATCCAGACCATCCGATCTCTGAGTTTTGTAGGGAGAAAAAAGAGTGGTTGTATTTAGAATTACTCTTGATTTTAAGTAAACATATTTGTAGGGAGAAAAAAGGGTGGTTGTGTTTAGAATTACTCTAATAATAATTCAATAAAAGAATGTGTAGTGTAGTCTTAGGTTAGGTACAATCCCCACCGGAACATATGCTATACCTGTCATGAGCACTGATTACTTGCTGGATTAATTCTATCAAAATTTGAAAAATAGGAACAGATAGGATCATTTGCAATTATTAGATATTCACAGAAGCATTAAGGTTAAAGCTTTTAAGACGATGACATCTATCTCCTGCTCAGCAGAGTTCCGAGATGTTAAACGCCATGTGCAAGCTAAAAGGTCAGTAGGGCAGGGGTGCTTGTGGGAGGTGTGTGCCACGAGATCCAATTCGATACCTTACAAGTAATGCTGCTAAGGTAGAGGCTTGGGTTGATTCTAATTCCCTCTGTCCAATAGAATCAGTAAGCGAAGTCGAGCAATGACCAGCCATTTCTCATCTTCTCCCTTGACCTCAGTAATGATGGACAGTGGAAAAGAACCTTCACCCCAGAAGCACCGAATCAAGGACAACTATAAGTACAGCTATTCTCTGATTCTCTTTCTCCCTGTTTATCAAGTGTTGCTCAATGTAGCTGTCGTACTTTTATCCTTTTGGTCCATGTTAAGATCAGAATTCAAATGTACTGGAGATACTCCATGAATGTGTTTCTGTTGTGAGGAGAATTTGAATCTCAAAAGCAATGAATTCGTCATCACCCCGATAGAACTCAAACCCATGAGTGCCCCTGCAATTGATGGAGTTAACATGGTTCCGGTTACAGGAAGCAACACTCCAGCAGCAATAGGAAGTCCAATCTGCATAAAAATACTAGCATCACAAGACCATAGATCTGACAGATAAGCAGATAGTACTAAATATGGAAGAGAAGGAACAAAACAGAGAAACAAGAATGTGTAAGCCAAAAAGACGGGAAAAGAATGTACTTGGACTAGGCACCAATAGGATAAGTTGTTGCTTAAGTGTAACTGTAACATCAGTGCAGAGATCCACGGACCTAAAAATTGCTATAGTACTACAAAACCATATATTCTAGGAATAAACTCCTATTTGGTTTATGAAGTTCAAGACATTACAGGCAACCACTGGACGAGATTTAAAACTGTTTGGGTCTACAAAGAAATCTAAGGCCAAATTTGGAAAGTAAAAAATCATATTGTTGTCCTGAAAAAGTTGGATTTTATTATCATTTGGTCTCATAACGTTGTCTCATAAAGTTGTGATTAATATCCTGCCTTCAAGAATTATATCTTCGTCTTTGTCCCTTTTCCTTTTTACTCTTCTTTACGTGTAGCACATGCTCAATAAATATTATGGGGGTGAAATAGATAGACAGTATGAACTATGAAGAAGAAAAAGAAACTTACAATGTTATACGCAAAGGCCCAGCAAAGATTTTGCTTCACAGTCTTCATGGTTAGCCTACTAAGCTCCAAAGCATCTAGTAACTGCATGAATGTGATCAAGGTCAAATACCCCAATCAACATCGACAATTGTTTGTAACATGAAAACAGATAAAATTACATGTCCACCACATACTTCCATGACAAAATGGAGGAAGCTATTGTTATTTTCGGATTGTCAGACTTGGGTGGTGTTCCTATCCATCTAATTTTGTCAACTTGCAGTTGTTGCATTTCAGGAACCTCAATTTCCATCTCAAGAACCCCATCCAGCATGATAGATTGTCTACTCTACTCTTTTTATCACACTCGTTTTTCCTATTGAGTTTCTGCTGCTTTATTTGGTCAATTGTTGACTGAAACACTACTAAATAGCATTTTCTTCCTAAAATAAAATTTGATATTTTAGTATTACTTCTCAATAAATTTGAACCTCCCAACCAGCAAGGATCTACACATGATAAGGATTCTTCACAAAGTGGGCCAAAAATATAGATTCTATCTGTCAATGACGGATGAAGTTTTAAGAATAGCAGACATTGTTATCTAATGGTGCTAAGGCCTAATAGGAAAAAAAATGTCTGCTATTTTAGGATACAGTCCAAAGGGCACGCCTACTGGTGCTAAGGCCTCCTATTGGCTAAAAGTAAGGCAGAAACTAAGGAACAAAATAAACAAGTATGGTTTAGGTTTATACTTGCAAGAAGACACAAGAACACACTAATAGTCATTGTTAGTACAGTAGGAATAGGAATCCTATAACCATATGCATATCGAGGAGACAGGAAACTGAAAAGGCTCACTGAAATGCAGAAGGTATGTCAATAAAATAAACCATATACACTTTGTGAGCAATGCAACTTAAAACTGTGCATATTCAGAAAACTATGATTGCACACTGAAAATCTTCTTTGCTGTGACTTAGGAAGCAACTAAAAGAGCATGATCTCTAAATGGCCAGTAGCAGTTTCCTTTCCTCATCTAAGAAAATAGTGCATTATATAAGGCAAGCCAAGCAATTGGATCCTCTGCGAAGATGACAATTACAGAAGTTTATCAAAATATGAAGATAATTTAAATGATACATTCAGTCAAAGTACCTGTGAGAGCCTG
>JAYMTT010000703.1:0-11784 GCA_036898025.1 Hypseocharis bilobata
ATTTTTTGGACCAATTTAACCATTTTTCATGTTAAAGTTCAAATGCAATAGGCCCAAGCCTAAAACTAAGCACCAAGCGGGTCCAAATGAGCCCAAAACAAATAATTACTGTTCCAGGTTTGGATTGGATGCATGGTTTTTGACGTTTTAAACTAAACCAGTTCAATCTTCCCAGCAGTTTTGAGATCCTATCCGGACTGGAAAGGGTTCTGGTGTTGAATTGGTTAAACCGGTCGATTTGGTCCCATTATTAATTAATTTCTGACAAACAGTACAAGATTAGTCAAAATTTCTGAAATTTCATACAAAATTTGTTTATAAGATATAGGTGATTTTGGCAAACTCTACGAATAAAAATGATGGAGTAATTTAGAGACTTAAAGAATCATGAATCACGAACAAAATAATATTGTGATATAAATTTAATTTTCATCGATTTTCTTTATTAATCGATACAATTTTCAAGTTTAGATCTTCATTTCTTAACGAGGGGCTAAAACTAAATTTTAGACCAATTTCATATTATTTATTTTTTTATTTCCTTTTACTAACTTTTTTCGTCAATAAATACTCAAATAAATTTAACTAGTCTTAGAAGATATTTAAAAAAATAAAAAAATATATTAATTTTTTTTGTGTGTAACCATTCGGTATCCGAAGCCTACTTGTTCGATTACTTCAGATTTGCACCGAATAAACTCATAAAGAAAGTTAAAACTCTTCCTACCGAATTTTAAAGAATAGTATGAACTAAAGACAGAGTTATAATTTCAAGAATTAAATTATTGTATAATTCGAATTAAACAGGCAATTAATATTTGCAGGGACTAGTATATATATAATATGGTTGATACTTGATATATTAGACTATACATTAAAAAAAACATAGATTTTTTTCTTAGAAAAAATAAAATTCTTGTAGGATTTGTACCATATATAGTGAGCCCATCCAAAAAAACTTGCAAAAGAACATCAATACATCTAAATTATCCACTTAGAGCTCAAAGAAAAGAGAAATGAGTTTCCTTGCGGGAAGATTAGCCGGTAAAGAGGGTGCCTACTTTTTCCAGGAATCCAAACACGCCGTCGGTCGTCTTCTCCAGAAAAATCCCACCCAAGCTTCCGCTGCTGCTGCTTCTGCCCCCCCAGCCTCCGCCGCCTGCTCCGTCTGCTCCTGCTGCGGCCGAGCAGGTGCCCCAAACCGACGTGCTTCCGGAGATCCTCCGGCACTCTCTGCCCTCAAAGATCTTCTCGCCGACCTCGTCCGATTCGTCGACTCTAGCCGCCGGCTCCAAGTGGGTTCTTCCATCGGACCCCAAGAGTGCCAATTCTATCTCCCCTGATGCTCTGAACCCTCTCAGGGCTTTCGTCTCTCTGCCCCAGGTCACTTTTGGCCCCAAAAGGTCCTCTCTTTTCTCTTTTCTCTTGTTTGCTTCAATTTAAGATTCAAATACTTGGTCTTCTAATTTCCTTTTCTTTTACCCAGTAATTGGCTACTACTTGTGTGTAAAAGGGTAGAGAAAAAATTGTTTTTTTTAATTATTCAATTTTGTTAAGTGATTTCTGTATATATATTTATAGCATTTCCAAATGTGATGTGAGGTTGTTTCTTTGTTTTTCCAGAACTGGGTATGGTGGGTTTTGTTGTGGGCTTGTTTTGTTTTTGCTGAAATGCGAACCTTTTTGTGTCCTGAATGTTCTTATTAATATGGGTTTTGAAGGAACAAATATAGGGTGGAATGTGAAGTGTGTTAATTTAGTTTTGTCCTTAATTTTCAATGTAATTTGGTTGCTTATCAAGTTCGAATGAGGTTTCTGCTGAGGAAGAAAATGTTTAAAATGAATATGAAGTTGTAATGTGGATAGCGAAATTATTTTTGGGAGTGAGAAGGCATTTGTTTTTCTCATTTGTGGCTTTGATTAATTGAAATTCTAATGTTTGCAGGTGGGAACTGCCCCAAACGGAGAACTCAGTTTTAGCCTCAACAGCAAATGAGCTGCGTCGTGACAAGGGCACCCATGTTAATCCAGAGAAGTTGAAGGCTGCTGCTGAAGGACTTGCACAAGGTAAGTTCTGTTCCTTTAACCGTATTTTGTTTTCTTTTTCTTTATTTGCAATGCTCGAATGACTTTTGCCCCATATGTGAGTTATGGACCTTATGACTCATTGATGAAACCATGTTGAGTAATAATTATTTCAAAATTCACCTGAAAAATGGTTTTATTTTCTCGTAGAGAAGATCGTTTGTTCCCTTTGTTAAACTTGTAAAAAAATAAAATGAAAAGAATTGAAGAAGCATTAACTTGCAGATTTCAAATTGTTCTCTCCACTTGCAGATTTCATTAGTTTTCTCTGGCAAATTTTATGGTCAGATTATATTACACAATTTATCGCTTTATTTGGGAAATAGAGAAAATGATAGTAAGGCTGGCTTTCTCATTGGAAATTAAGATGAGAGACACTGCAGATTTTTATGATTCTATTGTCCTGGCGGGAGGTTATATTTACTTCTTCGTACTTAATATCAATGTTTATTTGTAGAGTATTTCTATTGCCTTTACTTTATTCCTATTACTTTTCTTGTCTAATAAATTCCCGGGAAACCACCAAAATTCATAAAGAAACATAAAAAAGTACGAGGGAGTCAGTTTTGGTTGCATGAGCCCATTTGTTTATAATGATAATGATTGGGTCACTCTTAATGAAATACTAAAGAATCATGAGATTATCAATATAATATACCTAAATGTTCATTCAACCCTTTTTGTTTCCCTTTCTAATTGCAGTTGGAAAGGCATTTGCTGTTGCTACGGCAGTTATCTTCGGAGGTGCAACCTTGTTATTTGGATTGGTTGTCGCCAAATACGAGCTGCACAATGTAAGTGTGGATCTTTGATGCCTTCGCTCCGAAACTCTTACTAGGAAATTTTGCCATGAATTAGGTTCTATTATACTTTGTCCATGTACATGTAAGAATGCGTATCCTTTGACATGGATATGATTTAAAGCATTAGTATTTAGAATCCTCAGATTCAGAGTGCATCATTATCTTGATTGATGCATCGTCTTTTATATGTTAAAATTTACATGAAATAACTTTTTTGTATTGACAGAGTGATGATATCCGTACTAAAGGTAGAGACCTGGTTCAGCAAAAGTCTGACATGTTCCGGGAGCAGTTGATTCCCTTAAGAACCTGGGTTCGTCCAATCGACCTGAATGTGATAACTTGGTTAAATACGATGCTTAGTACTTTACCTGCAACTAACTAGGACTCTTATTTCAGGCTGAAAACACGTCAAAGAAATGGCATTTGGAGAGGGAGGAAAGCATTAAAGACAAACCTATGATAAAGGAGCTATCAAGAATGTTGGGTGCAAAGACATCCAACTAATTTCAAGAAGATTTTGTTGTATTTCATATAAATACTATAGGTAGGTTGATGAGCTGATGTTGTCGATGCAAAATCTGGAAATTAATAAGAAAATAAAATGTTGTTTTAGTATCAGATCATATGTAGGAGAGTGGAAATTTGTGTTGGGGGTTGATTAGAAAAATAAAATTTTTGTTGTTGTATTATTAGATCATATGTCGAAGGAGGTGGATTAGCTAGTTTGTAACTCGTTCGATACCTTAGCTTGTCAATATACATGGAAATGGAATCATAGTTCATGTCATAAATTCTTGTTTCTATAGGACAACTAGAATTTTATATTCCTTCACAGTTTAATTGAAAATTTTTTATATCCAAACTAGATTTCCAGTACCGGGCTTGCACAACTTTGTATGTGTACTAATGTCATTGTATGGTTTCATCAACATCTTTTATGATAATGCCAAGGCAAACTATATTGAGATCATGCCTTTGATAACTAGAATGAAGAATGATTTATAAGCAGTTCAAGGAACTTCACTAGTTGAGAGACCATTCAAATTCAGTGTTGGATGAGCTCGATGTAAAAGAACGAATATGCCATTTCTGATTAACGTGTTCATGAAAAACCACCAGTCCCTCAAGCTTGCACCCACATTTCCCCCTCTATCAACCAGAAATGACTTCTCATAGCTTGTAATCTAAACCAGCTCCGTATTTCCAAGCCTCAAGGTTCCTCTTCCACTCATACTTCATCTTGTCTGGAAACGAATTCAACAATGGCCTGGCAAAGAGATGCAACTAATAAGTCCAGGAGGTGGTAAAAATGAAATAGCACAATAAAGAGTATGCACTGTAATGTTAGCTACACATTCTATCGTACTCAAATAGGATGCATGATGCTAATATTTATCATTACCTAATTACATGTTCGGCAATGGTTGAGAGCAATGTATAGTAACCCAGCATAAAGAAGTGTCCAGACCAGTCAAGAAGCACAGGAATACCAACCTGAAAGACAACCAAATACATATGACTATAAGTAACTAATTATTGCCTTGTATTACATTTGTTGGTCGAATGATCAGAATCATGTAAGACAAACATGCAAATTGAGTCTATTTGTAATTAACTCTGAAAGTTGAGAGACATTGTTTCTTCTTATTCATCAACTTGTCGAAATTTTTATGCATTTGTAAAGCTAAGATGATTGATCCCATGTATTCCCAGGACAAGTTACAATCCCATTCCCAAGCCTGGGTTATAGAGGATTCATATAAATGATTTTATAAGCCCTTACACATTGATATGTATTTTTGTGTGTTTGTATGTAAAAAACAGATAGATATTGAACTCGTTCTTCACCTGCTGGAAGATTGATGGAATAATTTGAGGTTTAGTCAGCATAACTAGGCCTAATGTCTTGGCAAGAGGCCCGAACTGTATAACATCCTGTTCCAACATAGATATTCAGAGAAGCTCAATATTATACTAACTAAGATAAAAATGGTTTAAAATTATTAGTAGGTTCCACATTCAGCCTATTGACTCAATAATCCACCAAAAGCAATAACAGAATATATAACCTGAAGAAACGGTCTTAGCACTGGATCCCCCAACCTCTACAGAAAGTAACATAAAATCATTAGGAAGCACAAAGAGAGAGACATGAATGGAAAGCAGAAACGAATATTTTTGTTTTTGTTTTAGGAGCTTACCTGCATACACTGGAAATTGACATGAAGGAGGTCACTAACAAAATCTGGTGGAACATTAGACTGTTGCTTCGCTGACATTGCTCTTTGAAACAGCCATGAGGCGCTTAAGTTGGGCTGCAAACACAAATTTTGTTTTAGATAAATTATGTAGAAGCTGTATAACCAATAGGACGGAAAAACAAGTTACCAACCATGTATGGGTTCAGCAACGACAAGCTGTATGCATCAAGAAAATCGCCACTGATTGCTTCATATATTCCTCCATTTTCAGGAAACAGAGAATAAATGTTAGTAGTATCATCCTTTTCATGATATTTCTACATGTTGTAAATGCTTTCAGTAATGCTAGGGCGAGATGATATCTGGTAGCATTTGGATTATTTTGAAGGGAATGGCAATGGGAAAGAGAAATTTGTTTGTAGATTAGGAACTATACATTCTCATTCTCCTTCTCACCCTATTCCCATTCACATCCCATTAGCTTGCTTTCATTCTCTCCAATGAGTAGAGGAATGAGATTCTCATTCCTATTCCCTCTCCCTTCAAATTATGTGCGTATACACCCTTTAAAAAAAATCCAAGCACAAAATTTTCATTCCCGTTCCAATTCCCTTCAATATATAATTCAAACACTACCTCTTTGTTTTCTCACAATCGGATATAACGAACAGTTGTTCCTTTGTGCTAGAGTGACTACAAAGCCTACTGTGATAGGAAAAGAAGAATATATATCTAGGGAATGCTATCCTACCCAATAGAAGGGAGAAAATATAGCAAGTCTCCCTATCTTTTTAAAAATTTGAGGGTACTGCAGTAATTCGATAATAAAAAGACAAAATGACAAAAGTGTAATATTCAAAAAAGTCAAAATTTTGGTATGCCTTTTTCTAATATATCCGTACTTTGCTGAAAAACCTTAATGAATGATTATCAAATTATGTGAGGCACATTCATTAAGGGTTTTTCAGCAAAGTAGGGATATATTAGCAAAAACTAGACCAAAAATTGACTTTCCAAATATTACACTTTTGCCATTTTGTCTTTTGTTTATCAAATATTCAAATTACTGCACTACCCTCAAATTTATTTATAAAAAAAAAGTAGGGAGATTTTTGGTCAAAAAAATTTGGGTAGACTTGCTATCCTCCCCTTTGTATTGGGTAGGATAGCATTTCTCAAGAAGTATATATGGCTTTTACCATGTCATTGAATGAAATCCTAGGAAAAGAACCATTATGAAATCTGAAAAAAATTTCTAGATGATTTTGTTTCCTGAGAGATAAATCATTCGTTTCTAATGCACACAAATAAAATACCAGTTGACAATCTCCCGAGATGCCTAGTCAAGCTCCCAAAGCCGCCAAAAGAAACAGGTGACTGTATGCCACTTGCATCACCAAACTGCAGAGAATGATTTTGTAAGTCTTGTATTCTACTTGATAAGTGAATGAGTTACAGGACACATTGAAGGGATTAAATGTAAAACACCTGTAGAACACGATTAAAAGCAGCTGGCAGTGGACTGTCAAGTCAATCCTCCCACATCAAGAATAAAATAATGTCAGATTTGAAGATCATAATTACCTACTTTTCTCAACTAGGGAAATAAACATACAGTATTGTATGCATTCCATCAGTAGTAAACAACAACCAAAAACACAAGTGAATATATGATTGTGCATGTTATGACAATTGAAAAGGTTCGTATAACATGAATAAATTATAAAAGACACATTAACAACTGATTTGATTAAACATTTATGAAAGGTACGGATCCATTGGAAAATAACTAGACAACCATGTAATTTAATGCATCGCAAGAACAGTTCATAGTTCAAGAATGCAGGCATGATGTTTATGGATAAACTATCTAATATGACTACAGTTGTGAAGGTTAATTACTATCATCATCCCAAGGATACATTACCAGTGTATACTTTAGAAGTCAAAACCATAACTCTTAGTCAAATATTGGGAACTCAAATTTTTAATTCTACTCTGCGACGGGTAAATATAGCACTTTCTATCAGTACTAAATGTCACGGGTTAACTTCAAAATTAAATGAACACATTTAATTATTTCTTCTACAATTTAACCGCTCACCAATAGGTGGGCAGATAAATTACTCTGAAGTAACCTGAGCATATAGACATATTGAAAGTTGATGAAAATTTTCTGATAAATTTCCATATGACCTTTAGTTAAAGCTATAATGTGATAATTACCTGCCTTGATATGTAGGGAAAATGCCATATATAACTCTCAGTATCTCTAGATCATCAAGAGGGACTCCCTACAAAACTTACAAAACATCATGAATTAATGCCAGGTAACCACACAACAAAGAAAGGAAAAAAAATGATAATAAAAGACAGATTGTTACTTGTAAAGAATAATCTATAGAAGGTTTTCGATGCTCTTGTACATACAGCAACCATGAAGGATTGAAAACATGAGGTGCGCGTGTATGTGTTGGCAACAAAGATCCTCTAATGAGGTTTAAAATAGGTATGCTTATCAATGAAAAAGGAATCAGTTCAAAATTTCCAATTGCAAGCTTAGGTATTAAAACTAAAAATCACAGAATTTATCCACAAACTGAAAAATGGAATTCTCAAGAGTTTTTTAGTGTAAAACTAGAGAAAAGATTTGCTACATATAACAAGAAAGAAACAAAAACGTATTGTATTAAAGAGAGTACTATACTTATAATAACCAAGATCACAAGTTTCATTTACTTCTTTTCCCAAGCTTTTATGCAATCTACATTCTTGGGGTTTTTTTTCTTTTTCTTTTTTTGGATAAACCAAGTTGCAACCCAGAACTAAGCAAGAGGAAGCCTGCCTCTAGATTATGGACTACAAATCCAAAAACTAACCTGATATTCTGGCATCAAGTCCCAATATTCTTCTAATAATTCTTCCAGTTTTGGGCATTGTTTTTGAGGGTCAACATAGGTGAACATATATGTAGTACGATCCAAGGGGCCTGAACCAGCAGGAAATGCCTGTGAAACGTTTAGGGCTGAAAAGCACAAATTCTTTAATGGATGGTACTCATATATTAGAAAATTGAATTACCTCCCAGAAGAACTGTACTGAAGAGTTCCCAACCTGTTTTACTGATGAACTACTATAAATGACATCACTTGTGGAATTATCCTTAAAACCACGAGCACAAGAGCCAACAACAAGGCAAACACCATCCGGCTTCCTTCCACGTCTTATCTATGGATCATAACATATAATACCAAGAAAAAGTTTTAGAGGTTGAGTATATAACTAATTTGTAACAGATTGACACATATGTGTATTCATGTGTCTAAGAATTAGTCAGTCTTGTTTCTGAAAGTTAAACCCGGCAAATATGTGCTATAACATCATGTACAAATGAGAACGAAAAAACTTACCTGCTTCACAACAGGGGAGAAATTTCCCATTGCATCAATAATAAGACGCGAGGAAAAAATGTTCCCTTCGGCCACTTGTAAGACCTACAACAGAGAAAAGCAGTAAGACACAGTCTTGTCAAGAACACAGTTCATTAACAAAGAAAATAATCATATCATTATTTGAGTTACTGGTTATGCTATTATCTGAAGAGTTGTCTCATGATTCATACAAACACAAAATCCTGCTTTGTTGCTTGTTGGATGCCTCATTCCAAACCATAGCATAAGTTACAACTGCTATCCATTTCATTTTTAGCCCTTCGAATTTGTACAAATCATTTTCTTTTAAGCATTTCCATTGACATTGCTTACCAAGATTGAACCTGCACTGTCATACTAATCTTATTGCCATACCAATTGTCTTATTGCATTCTTCATCACTAGGATATATTAGTAAAACCTATCAAGTTACACATTGCACCAGAACTTGCTATCTATCAAACCTGTGTAAATGACAACCTTAACAAATTGAGATGCCATGTGTTACTGGAACTTACTGCTGCATCATCGTATATGCGAACGTCTGAAACGCTGTAACCCTCAAAGATGACTCCACCACGAGAAATAAAACGTTCCTTCATAATTTCTATAAGCTTCACAGGTCTGTAATGATACATAAATGAAAATCAAAATGGTAGTTGGAGCACTATCAATTTTCGTACTACTTGGGGAGAAAACATCACCAAAATTATAATAACAAATTGCCCAAAAAAAAAGGCAGTTGGAATTGTGGGAAAAAATAATCATTATTTTAAAAAAAAAAATTGGGCTCAAAGGATTGTGTCAAGTTCTTATCCAATAAGACTAGACATATCATGCTTTCTCTATGATGAAACAAATCTTTCAACTTCAATATAAATGCAGCAGCAACTAAATTTCATCCTCCTTTTTAGGTTTGAAGGCACACTTTTGATAAATTTGCTACATAGCAACACGCGAATTACCAATAGAAAAAAGAGTTAGTCTATATCTATTGCCCAATACATATTGTTTGACATAATCAATGGAAGAACCATTTTGAATTAGTATGCATATGATCACACAAGATGCCAGAAACATATATGATAAAATATTTCGAGTCAAGCAAATAGTATTGTCTGATAATCATAAACAATAAATTACCATCCTGAATTCTTTTGTATGAACACAAAGCATTTAGCATATTCCTTGGCGATTTAATAATAGCATAAAAGACCATAAATATCTTTATTATGAGAGCACAAAGAACTATGTACAAGTATTTGCAGAGTCGAGTTCCCAAAATTTCATCATTTTGAGGCAAAAGGAAAATATTTGAACCTTTTTCAATTTCAATTGTGGAACTTGAAATATAAAAAGTTAGGAGAAAAATTCGTTACAATGATTATGATCTCTATATGCTTTTTATTTTTATTTTTGACAAGTACACATCAGAAGTATAAAGAATATGAAAAAAGGATAACTCACGAAACACCAAGATTAAGAATGTCATTAACCCAGATCTCACCCTTCCCCTCGAATCCGCATCTATTCTGCACAATGAATCAAATTACAGAAGAAATACATAAATAGGTCTGACATTCAGGAAGACTGGTATTTGATGTTTGGCAGAAATATGCAACTAGCAAATGGCAAACTTGCATATGCCAAACCCTTGGATGAAAAGTCTGTAGGGTAAAAATAAATCAACAAGTGTTTTCAGGTAAATATTTGAAGTATTATAAGATTTTCCATAATCATCTGAATATTCTTAAATAATTAAAGTAACTCAGTCATACTTCCAGTTATGAACCACTGGGCATAAATACAAAAGTCACAATATCTTACAAAGATGGGTTACTTATAGGAGCTCACTGAAGTTCAGACACCAAATTCACATGATTAATGAGTTTTCCACAAAGAAGTGTGTGTGTGTGTGTGTGTGGCTTTTTGGTTAGTTTTTGGGTGCAATTCTGACTTTGTTGGAGAATTTATAGACTTAACTGTGAACATTAACTGCAGATTTCCCACAACCCAGCATGAAATTTTCTGAACCTAAAAATACTTGTCAAATTACGAAAGGTGAGAACTTACAGGATTGAACTTCGCAGAGGTAGCTTGTTCAATGTCATCTTCTGATAGAATCCCAACTTCTACAAGTTCCATGAGCTCCTTCCTTGAGATATTCCATTCTTGTTCCCTCTAACCGTTGAATATCAAAAACACAATTGAAACAGCCTCTTAGAAACAGCTCTTCATACCTCTCCGGTTCTGCATGCCAAAAATTATCTCTAGAATGAACTACACGGTACAAGTACAACATACCCCTTTTAGTACATTTCTCTCAAGAACACCTACTCGAAGACCTTTGCAACACAAGGCTGTAGCAATGAAGATTCCCAAAGTACCTCCACACACTAGCACATCAAATGTGTCCACCGCCTTCCCGGCCAGTTCGGATTGACTAAACATGCCAGGAACACTCGAAACCACTTGCTTGGGTTCTTGCTGAACTGAAAAAAAGACGCCATCAAGATGACCAAACACTCAAGAGAATTTTAGGACCTATTTACAATCATCCAATCAATCAACTTAAATGAACTCTACCTGTTTGAGTAGAATAGATACTAGACCAAATTTGGTCCAGCCTCTTTAAGGCATTGTATGAGTAGGCCCCAGCAGCTCCACCAACTTCCCCAATCATTGAAATGCTCTCCATTATCCTCTACAATTTTGTAATCAGTACAATGAAGCAACTAATTTAGTGAAGCATACATACATACCAAAGAGTGATGATTTAATTTGCCATCACAGTAACCAAAATTCTCCATTTTTAGATGTCAAATGTTAAAAATTCTACAGAAATTAGCAGTTACAGATTCCAATTCAAGAATTCAAGAAGACGGTTACCTGGGCTCTTGAAGGACTAGCTTGTGTTTGTATGGAAAAGTTCCTGCAACTCCAATCTCTGCAGAATCAAACAAGCAACCTCTGCAACATACACAAACGAGCTCACCAAGATTGACCATTTCTTGTCCTCCAGATTGAAGCGAGTTCGAGGTCCGACGGGCAACCGGAGAACCCATCGATGGGGCTGCGTTCGTGGGAGGCAGAGACGGAGCAGCAGCTGTGGTCGGCCAATTTTTGGTGGTGGCTGCTGTGGTCAATTGGATTTTGGCAAGGTAGAAGGAGTGGCGGCTAGGGTTCTAATGGAGAAGATTGAGGAAAAATGAGGGAGGAGATGTGGTTATTGTCCACGTGTACAGGACTGCGGGGCTATTA
>JAYMTT010000704.1:0-11782 GCA_036898025.1 Hypseocharis bilobata
CAGCCAATGAACCAGTTTGGAAATGGCTCTTCTTCTTCAGCTAGTTTAAGCTGTATAAACCAAGTGTGAAAGCACTGGGGGTTCTGATATGGAAGCGTTTTTAACCAGGCTTTCTGGTAATCATAGTAATTATAATTCTTCATATGACCAGAGAAATTATTTAGTTTTCGAGACTTTAATAAGTCTGCTCCCCACTAAGATGGGGTGATTATTCTGATTATTGTCATCTTGGAGTATGCTATATGGAAATTCCTTGTATCCCTGTAATGATGAATAATAAGGGCCGATTGGGTTAATCATCACGCTTAAATTTGCAGTTCGTACAGCAATCTCTCTCCAATCCCTCTATCTCGCATTGCCCTAACAAAAACCCTAAACTTGTGTTTGTTTCTCGAGAAACCTCAGAAACTTAGGTTCTCTGCGCGGTGCTCCGAACGGCGTTGAGTCCCTGCAGAAAGGTAAGAAATGCTCTGTTTCTTCTTCTGAACAGAGTCTGATTTGCGTATACTGCTCTGAGTCGTAGCTTGCCGAAACAAGGAAGAAACCAATGTGTTGCTTTTGTTTCCAATTTCTCGAGTTTTTGCCTTTTCCTTTGCTTCGCTACATTTGCGGTCATTTTTCAAAGCATGATGTGTTTTTCTTGCGATTATACATTTTCCAAGCTGCAGAATCTTTAAATTTGCGCTACAGGTTCACACACATTGTGAAAATCTTTTGTTTGTATACAATATTTGCATAAATTTGTTACTTTTGTTTCAATTTCCTTCCTGTTGTTTCTGATTTACAGATTTCTATTCTTGCTCAAAGATGGAAAATAGGACTGTGGGCCGGAGGACTAACAAAAGACAAAGAGTTGAAGATGATGCTGAATATGACTTGGTCTATAGGTTCAGAATACTTTTAGTACCTAATGGAACAAGCATAGACCTGACATTGCGAAATCCGGCACCTGAAATCCCCTTAAGAGAATTCATACTTAAAGTGCAAGAGGAGTATACTCGGGCTCGCCGGCAGTCAGAGTCTATGAAGAGAAAAGGAAATGTTGATTGGAATAGTGAGAAATTGTACTTCCAAGATGCAAATGACCGGAAAATGAGAAATAGGATTAATCTTGTGAGCTTTAAGCCCCACAAGTTGCACCTTTTACGCCTCTATGTAAGTATTAGTTTCGTTCTTCTTGATGATCTTGTTTTCTTTTGTGAGTAAATGTTGGCAAGAAAAAGAAACTGAAGTTTCGGGCTAAATTGGAGTTTGGGATGAAATTTGCATTCAGTTTAGCCTAATAAAGCTGATTTAGTATTTTGACCAAATGCAATGTTATTAGTTTGGTTATTGCTTTCTTTGTAACATTGGTTTCCTTAGTCTGCCTATCTTTTTGCTTTTGAAACAGGATGGGTCCGGTGGCAGTGCAGGAACTTTTGAGGTTAGTACCCTATTTTCATTATCGTGCAGTTTTGATGACATAATGGTTCGAATTAAGAATTTCAGAGGTCAATATTGTTTTATTTATTTTTTATGGCAGAACATGTGGGATTTGACTCCGGATACAGATCTGTTATCTGTGTTGCCAGAAGAATATACGTTCGAAACAGCTCTTGCAGATCTTATTGTAAGTTGTCTCATAGCATTTAGAAACTTGATGTGTTTTTGCTTGATGCCGTCTTTACTTAGGTTCTTGTGCTCTTGGCTTTATACCAGGATAATTCACTGCAAGCGGTGTGGTCGAATGGTAGAAGTGAAAGGAGATATATTAGGTATGTAATAACTGTTGTACGAAATAACTTAGTTTTCATTTATTCATATTCTTTAAATAGTATTGTTTTAGGAGTAACAAAAGTTGATTTTGAGCGCCAATTACCATAATAACTCATTTTCCCATTATATTGGAATTTGGAATTGTGTGTGAGGTTGATAATCGACTGTTGCAAATATTACTGCTTTTCAAAATGGTTTATTTTAATTTTGAGAAAAAAACAACAAGGGTTAGCTTCAGTTGGTAAATAATTTGGGGGAAAGAAACCTTTACTTGACCTGTTACTTAGTAATGTAAGATGTGAATATGTATTGGTTCAACTCCTTGCTGATGTTTTGGATGTGCAATTGGGATCAAGGCTTTGTTCAGTCGAGTAGGATTTTTGGTCTTTCAGGCACCTTTACTTTCAACAAACTAAATTCTAGTTCATTTTTCAATTCGATAGATACAGTGTTTGGTGCACATTCTTATATGTGCTACACGACTAAGTTATTTGTGTTGTGCTGCTATAGTTTGATTGTTTCCTGTGTTCATTATGATCAATTGAGGATGGTCATTTAATGTACTTGCAGTGTTGATATTGCGGAAGATAAAATAACAATTTTTGACACCGGCCCAGGAATGGATGATAGTGATGAAAACTCTATAGTTAAGTGGTATGTTTTTGCACTTTGTCTTCTTAATTAATACCTATATTGTTATGTCTTTTTTTTATTAATAATTTTCATTTTTGTACGTCAGTCATCAATTTTATTTGTATTTATCCTATCCAGGGGAAAGATGGGTGCTTCACTTCACAGATCATCAAAAGGACTGGCAATAGGGGGTAAACCTCCATACCTAAAGGTAAGGTTATCTTTTTAATGGTAATGTGTATATTGTCTGTTTTTGGTGCTCAAATGTGTTATAAATAAATAAACATATACGAGATAGAAATATGGGTGTGTATATTTAGGATTAGATTCCAATGTCATATGGAAAGAGAAAGTTGAAATTAACTACATTGTCATGATGAAACATGGAACTACATGCATGCACTGTTGTGTATTAGTGAAATCTTCTTGTGTTGTAGCCTTTCTTTGGCATGTTTGGATATGGAGGACCTGTTGCATCTATGCAATTAGGGAGGTATGCCTTCTCTAAAATTTGTATATTTGTCCCTATCAATCCATGCCACTGTAAATTAACACCTTTCCATGAACTTTCTCTTATTTATTTTACTGGTCTAATAGGGCGGCTGTAGTTTCGTCCAAGACAAAAGAATCCAAGAAGGTCTTTTCTCTGCATCTTGAGAGGGAGGTTTTACTTAGCCGCTCTGGTTCTGAACAAACTTGGATGGTAATCAAATTCTCTAAGCAGGATACTAACTCCTTAAGGGGAATTTCTCTGTTTTCTTTCTTTTGATATTTCTTCTTTGCTGATGAAACTTCTAGATTTTTTGAGACTGGCACGTTAAACATTTTCATTAAAGGTTATTTTGTATTTGTATCATTATAGACTGATGGTGGCATCAGGGATCCTTTGGAAGAAGAACTAAAGAAATCACAAGGAAGCTTTACAAAGGTGAAGTGTACTGAGTACATTCTCTTTCTTTATACAGCTGGTGCATACTTCATACCACATAGAGGCCAAACTAAGGTTATTCTTGCATGGGTTAGCTACTTTATTTCATTCTTTTGATCCTTTCTTTGCATGGGATCGATGTAATCTGATTTTGCTTATGACAGGTCCCTGATATATTGCCCCTTTTTTTAATCCCTAATACTCATAATTACCAGGCCTGTTGGTCATTTTCTATTGCCATTTTTGTCTGCAGAATTTACTCGCCTTATATGCGAGGTTTACTTTGTAAATGCCTTGATAGAATTGTCCAATTCTATAGTTAGATCAAGTTTCTGAGGCACAGTGCATTTCAAATGTACACGTGCATGCAGGCATGCAAACAGGATATAGCAGTGGCAATACTTACTGAATAGTTTATATAGCTTGCCAATATCATGTGAAAATTTCTTGGCTGAGTGTATTTTGATGTTATGCTGGTTTCCTTGAATGTAGTTTGTCAATTTGTTGATCTTCATATACTTGTTTGCCAAATTGCTTTTGTAAGAGCGAGATAAGAAGCCTTCAGATTTAGGTTAGTAAGGTGTGTAAGGACCTTTTGGAGGACAAAGGATTCTATTTATATTCTGATTAGTTGTTTTTTGAAGGTTTAGGATTCTTTTCTTTTGTTTATTCCATTTTTTTATTCTTTTACGTGACAATATTAATGGTTATCAGCTTGTTAGTGTTAAAGTTGATGTCCATTTCATTATTTGGCATCCTTTACTGCTTTTGGAAGATAAATGATAACATTGGTCCACATGGCTTGTGAGGATTATGCCTCTTGGTCAGCCTTCCATTGAGGCTAGGGTAAATATATGTCTCTGTTCTCAACAGGGCATTATATCCCATAACCATGATGTCTCAGATTTGAGGTCATTAAGCACAAACTTCATAACAATTAACCTACTATGTATCTGAGGTATGTTTATGAAAATTGCACTTTCCTGGGTTAGTTCAGAGAGTAAACCTTGAATGGTAAGCTGAGATTATGAAGGTATTAGGAAGGTCAAAGAGACTAAATGAGAAGTTTACATCATTTGAAAAATCATCCAATGTTTGATGGGATTGCTCTGTTGGAATGCCAAAAAGTAAGAGCACAAACTTCTGGGCATTTTCCTATTTTAACAGTTATGAGAAAAAAAAACGGCATTTTCTTGTTGATTTGGGAAGTTTATAGGTCTATTTAGTTGCTCATAGCCAGAGTATTCCAGGTGCCTATATGAGATGCCTGTGCATCTTTGTATTATCATATTTAACTTATCTACCATGACAAACTTTTTTCTTCTCTTACAGCTCTTTGTGGCTACATGTGAATAAGAATAGCATGTTAAATGAAAACATGAATTTCATTTTTTGACAACTTTATATGGACTTCACATTCTGTTTATTGCCTTTGCTGTGGGGTTCATATGTCTATACTTTCTATGCATAATTGATTCATCCTATATATTAAAGGTAACATAGCAAGTTACCTTCTACTTATTACTGCATAGCACTAGAGTAAATAGATGAGCAGTTGTTTTATCTACTTCTTATGCAACTGTACAATCATATATGTCTGGACAATACTTCACAGGTGGAGATATTTGAGCCAAAAATTAGAGACTTATGCATGGATCAAGTCCCATGCAGGCTGAAGGACATCTATTTTCCTTATATTCAGGTTTGCTTGCACCAAATTATAAGCTCTTGGTTACATTAATTTGTAGTTTCATTTGAATGAATGTGCCATCAATTGATATGATTACATTGTTAATAGAATTATCGGTTCCTTTTGCACGTTGCTCTATTTGTTCATCCGTCTGTTGATACCCAAGTTTGGTGGGGATTTTCATATTCTACTGCTCGAGTTTGTAGAACAGTTTCCCCTTGTGTTTCTATTTTATCTTCTCCAGTGGACTGGTTATCTGCTGGAATGAGAAGTGTATGAAATGCATGTTTGAACTGTTGTCCTTGTATACTATTACTAAAGCTGGTCTTGTATATTTTATCATCTCATAAATATTTGTAAGAGTTCTATTTGTGCTTCAAAATTTCAGGGAAGTTTTGTTCTTCTGTTGTGCAGTATGATGAAGAGTCCAGCTCAAGGAAGACCGTTACACCAATTGTGTTTGAGGTTCATACATTACTATTATCGATGCTCTATATCACATTGATTTTTATTACACTTTTTTTTATAATTTTGTTTGTTTCCCTCCACAATTTTCTTCATTCAATAGCTATAATAAGAGGGTGGGGGATGTTGCTCTGATGGATGGTGATTCTTTAGGGGTGCTACAACTTTAAGCTGACCGAGTAAAAATGATATTCCAAATTTTGTATAAGATTTTTGAAGTATTAAGAGCAACCTTTTTCTTACTTATATATTATACTTTTGAAGACCAGGTAATTTCTAATGAGAAGATTTGACTTCTGAATGTATGTTGGGCATTTTAAGGTTAATGGCGTTGATTTAGCTGAAGTTGATGGTGGAGAGGTTGCAACTACCAATTTGCATTCTTGCAATGGTCCTGATTTTGTGTTACAGCTTCGTTTCTCCCTGGGTCAAGACAATCCCTTAACCACAAGTCCAGGTAATTATGAATTGCTCCAATCTTTTTGAATTTGAATGTCAACAAAGAGATATGGACATGCTCTCTCTCTCTCTCTCTCTCTCTCCCCTAAGACTTGAATTTTGTCAGGTTGTCGGGGATACCAAGAAGCTAATGCACGAGTGAAGTGTGTTTATTTTCCCATTATTAAGGTATGAAAATAGTATTATGTCACTCCATTCTGCATAATATGGCCAACTAACTCTCGCAAGACTAGCTTGTTATACTAGAAGCAATACCATCTTGTTTGAAATAATAGTCCTAGCTACAGGCTTACGGTGAGGAAAGCAGTATCTTGTTTATAGTGGCTGAAGTAAAGAGGAATTTTTTATAACAAAGATGTATTAATTTAGTGCAGGCTGTGAATGCATGGAAGATGGAGTTGCAATGCAACACATCTCACTTGGATCAAGAATAATTTCATTTATTCTGACTTGCATCGCAGTTCAGGGGTGTCGATGATGTCACATTAATACACAAACCTAGATATGTTGAAATTCCTTATTTCAATTACTTCATCAGCAAAGGGTGAAAATTCTAATCTTTGATTGTTCATAAGGAGCTTTCTTAGGGATGAAAACTTCATGGTAAGTTGGAGTACATGCTTAACAGTGAAGTTTCCGTAGAGTGCTGAGAAAACTAACTTAATAAGGAGCTGCTAACCATGCTGGTTGTGCTAAATGATGCAGTACCCTAAAGGATGAGGTGGCCTCTTTATATTTCCTCCCTTTTGTGATGGCACATCAGTGTTTTCAAGAGCTCAAAGCGCACTTGAGCGCAAATGTCTCCTAGAACTTATACACATTTTGCGCACCTCAACGATTTGAAGTGCACAAAAACAAGGAACAATGAAAATGTCATGACATACCATAAATTATAGCTGATAAATCAAAATGAGGACTTTTAGGATGTTAGTTAGACTTTAGCGAATTCTGCAATTTTATAAATGTTATGGCTTTAAATAGTTTATTTCAATTGATAATCTCCTTGCCTTGTAACCGAATCCATTAAAAGTAACACTTTTCACTTCATGAAAAGTAAAGGGATGCTTTGTGACAAAAAAACAAAGTTAAGAGGAACAGGGTGTAGTTGGGAAAATACGATAAACAGAAAGGAGTTGGAGATAGATCTCATTTAAAACCATTAAAAACTTAGATTCAATCGGTACAAACCCTTAATTTTGCAAATCTCTAACCTCTTTTTTCACCAATTCACAATTATTTTGTGCCTCTGAAAGACTAAATATCATATGTTAGATATGACAATAAGATGTGCTTGTCCTGTGCGTGATGCCTTAAAGCCTACTCGAGCACACATTTAACAATGTTGAGGCAAATATTAGTATGGCAGGACTGTCCATCATATGAAGATTGATGATGTGTCCAAAAGGACAAGGTGATGTGTATTATATGGAAGTTACTCAATGTGCTGCAAAGATTTTATATCAAGGAAAATTAAGTTGCAACAACCAGCTCCCCCTCCCCATATGTTGAAAATTTTCAATTTTCCAAAATGTTATATAGTCCCTGTATACGTAATATATATTGAAATGAAAACTGATCTCCAGAGTCTGTTTGTTTCTGCATTGTACTTAACACGCAGTTTGAAAATTTTAACAATTGCATATTACAGGGTAAAGAGAGTATTGAGGAAATTCTGGAGAAGCTGGAGGGAAAAAAACATGGTATTCCAGAAAATTTTGAAAGTTTTAGCCGTGTCTCTATCAGGCGGCTTGGTCGTCTTCTTCCAGATGCCCGCTGGGTAAGTTGTTAAACCATGCTATAACTTAGTGCAGGCTAGTTCCTTGTACGCTCTACTTGATAGTGTCAGTTATCACCATTTTCCCATACTGTGCTACATTTAGCTGCTGCTTTCAACCAGTATGTCTCAAACTTTTTGTAGTTAGGCAAGACATATTAATTTGCCAAACAGGCACCACCTTCTATAAGTGATGGATATAATCAAAGTCCATAAAGACTGATGCAGCAATAAATGAATAAAAAGCACAAAACGGAAGTAGATAACAAAATGAATGAAGTTAGAATGGAAGATGTTGATTTCTGGGGTTCAAGATACCCAGGAAAGCTCCATATTGGTATTGTCTGATACCAAGCAGGAAAGAAATTGTTAATAGAGTCTATTAACAATTTATAATATGTTTAAGGTGATTGAAAGACCCAGCCCTTGATTACAGTAAATACTCTTGGAACCTTAGAAATTTGGAAGGGCATAGCTGATTTCATGATACTTGAATACTACTGTAATAACTTTAGCTTTGTTAGGACCATAGCTGTGAAAGGCGCGCCCGAGGCGCAAGTAGATATAATCACGAATAAATAACGGTAACGTGTGAATAAATAACGGTAACTCTTGTGTGCATATCTATTATTAAATCATTAAAAGGTTGCTTTCTTATAGCCTCCATTACTTGTAGCTTTATATGGTTATTGATGAGAACTCCAACAAGTAATGTTTATATTTTCTGCATAATCACAGCCATGGTTACCTTTCATGGAACCCAGACAAAGGAAGACAGCTAGGGCCACCCAATTGCTTAGAAGATGTTGCATGAGAGTCAAATGTTTTGTTGGTAAATAGGCTGCAATTAAGCCAAAACATTTTCAATTTTATTTGTAAATTGGATATTCTTTTAAATTTTTCTATCAGCATTTTAATCTTAAGTAAGCATTTGTGGTTGCAGAGACTGATGCTGGTTTCAATCCAACGCCTTCTAAGGTAAGAACTATGTATAGTTTGTAATGAGCAATCAAGTCTCCTCTGATAATCATGGTTTATTTTTTACCTCGTTTATTTTGCTTAAATTTGGGAGCGACTGAGTAAACGTATTTTCTCTAACCGTGGTTTGAATTTCCCTGCATGTATAGTGAATGAATGAGTAGTCATCTCTCCTATAATATCAATGATTCGGTATTCCTTGCATGTAATTTGTTTACATTTGCTTATGTTCAGTTTCTAGGTGCCCCAATTTTTCAAGTTTTACATGATGATACATTGATTCAGTGTGGTTATTTCTTGACACACACACACACACACACACACACACACAGTTGTTGGTCTAGTTTGTGCAGATTATTTGTTTAAGTTGTTTCCAATGTTTATGAAGTTCCTACTGTGAAACTTAGGGGGGTCAGCGAAGAGTTCAATTACAATAAACAGTAATGTATATCAGTGTGCATAGAGATTGACTAGGGAGCTTCATTATATAGATTTTATTTGTAATTTCTGTCTAAAGATGCTGACTGGATGAATTAATTTACACAGACTGATCTAGCGCACCAAAATCCTTTTACTATAGCTCTAAAGAATCTTGGCAATAAGCCTCTTGAGAACGGAAAAGGTATATCTATGTTCATCCTCAACACTGTAGTGCATATATATTTGGCCTAAGTTGATTGTTGATTCTTGTTTCAATTTCGTTTTTTGCAGAGGTTAATGTTCAAATTTTTAAAGATGGAAGACGTTTATCTCCTTTGCAATTGGAAAAGGAGTATCAGGATTGGATGCAGCAGATGCATGACAGTTTTGATGTGGAAATCGACTCAGGCGAGGATGACCCTGTTATCGTTCTCAAGCCCACAGACAAAGAGGGCCTTGGCGTTACATCTGATGGTAGGCATGAAATAATATAGAACTTGACTTGCGATGTGTCGTTTAATGGATTGTGTTTCTAATTGAGGCTAGTTAATCTTATCTCTATCCAATTGGCAGTTCTGAGGGTGCATCAAGTTGTGAACAGGAAAGGACTATTATGGAGACATGGCCAAAAAGTTAAAATTCTGAAGGGTGCATGTGCAGGATTCTGCACGAACAATGTCTATGCAACACTTGAATATTTTATTTTTGAAGGATGTGAAGGGGATGCTTGTGGTAAGTAATTTTTTTAAAGGGTTTGCATATAATTATGCCCTCAATTATGGATTACTGCAACTCTGTAGAGTCAAATTTTGTGATAAGTTTTGTTAGTCTGACCTGCTCTCTTCTGTTTCCTCTTCTTGATTTTATTTTTCTTTAAATTTCTTGTCGATAGGTGAAGCTCGAATTATATGCAGGTAAGTGTCCCCTGCATACAGATTTAAAAATACTTTAGATGTACAGATATGGCTGTTCGTATCATTTAGTAATGCTTCTTTTTCTGTTATTACCATTGTGCTGAAAGGCCACTACATGTACCGGAGAAGAATGGCTGTGTCCTTGAAATCAATGGTGGCGATATGCGTATTCGTGACTCTCGCTCCTTGCCTATCAGTGTTATCGATTCTGGAAAGGTTAGGTGATTATTATGATGTTATAGGTTTCTCCATCTTTTCTAATTTATTTTCTTTTTTACTCTAATCGAGTAATTTGCAAAGTTCTGATTTTTTTATATCAGTTGCTAGCAATTGAAAGTTCTGAATGGGATTATCAACTCGAGAAGCAACGCTGTAAAATGCCTTCTACAATTGACCTGCTGAATGCAAAAGATTGTCGAGAGTTGGAGTTTGATGGGGTCAGTGTGTCTACTTGTCTTTTATACACACACACACACACACACACATAAGTTTGAATACATATATATATTTTTCTGATTCATTGTTTTCCCAAGGAAGTGAAAAGAACATTGGTCAATGTTTTAGGTCTTACCTGTTGATGCTCCAAGTTTTGTGTCTTCTAGTACATCAAAACGTTTGGATCAAAAGTTTATTGTTAATGATAATTTAGAGATGTCTATGGAAATTAAATTCAGAGATGAAGATAAGAATCGTAGAGAAGATGGCCATATTTATTCGGAACGTATAGCTCCTTCATCCCACAAAGGATTCCATGGTTTATATATTTTTCCACTGGGACACAAGCGCCCTCAACTGTTCAAAAGAGCTGGTGTTTATACATTTACATTTTCTCTTATAAGTAATTCAAAGGTATTTGTAATAATATGTGGCTTTCCGTCATACATGATATGGTCCTAGAGATATTTCTACAGCATTCTTATGCAATGGGAATTTGTTTGTCAGAAAGAGTCAAGTGTTAAGAGTTGTCAGAAAACACTAACAGTCGAGGCATCTGCTGTGGTTGGACGCTGGCGTCTTAGTGATAAACAGAATCCTCAATTTCATATAAGGTAAATCAGCATTTATTGTTTGTGCTTTTTATATTTACTTAAGAACTTTCTCATGGCGTTCTGTGAGGAGAAACATGGAATATGCTTGAAGCTTGTTTAAAGTACATTTGAAACGTGGTTTCCTTAGCAGTTTTGTTCTCTCATTATTTTGTCCAGACATATTGTTGCAGGATTACTTTCCTAGTATTGCTGTTAACATTTTTTATAATGATATTGAGCAACTGTTGTTACATATTGGCCTATGTATGCTTATAAGCATAAAATATTTTCAGTGTTCGATACAATATGGTGCAGCATGCCTCTTGAATGATTGTAACATGTATGATATGCTTCAGCAGGATACGTGTGTTTAGCGATTCTGGGTGGTTTCCCTTACTCTTTTTTCTTTGATAGTGTCTTAACAGTGTGATACAATGAAAAGAGAATCTAGAGAGGCATTTCTTTGTTCCTTATCTTTTAGTTTTGCTACCTTCTAAGGATCCATGACATTAGTCAATCTAGGATAAAATAGAAAATGTATATAATATATATATGTAGCATTTTTCATTTGTGTTTGCTGCTTGGTCTCTTAGGATTGTTTTGCAGCATCTTGGTTTTTATTAAAAAAAAAAAAGAAATGAAAAGAAAAAACATACATCCACCCTGTTTGCGTGTTTGAATATGCACAGCCCTTTTTTTTTTTTTTTGGTTTTAACCACGGGTTTCCCCCACCCCTTT
>JAYMTT010000705.1:0-11781 GCA_036898025.1 Hypseocharis bilobata
TTTATCTTGTGCCCCAGCTGGCATGGATTCAAGACCCATTAGCCTTGCAACCAAATTTGGAGCTTTGGTATGATGCTTTAGGTCTGAATCTACCCCACGAATCCCATTTTTCTTCAAATTTGGGAAACCCCCACTATTCTCATCAGTATCTAAGGATACCAAAAATGTAAAAAAAAAAAAAAGGTCAAATTTTTTAAGAGCAAATCGTATAATGAATGCAAGAAAACCCAGAAAAATCACAAGTCCTATTTTAGAAATATAATGAACATTCATACCAAATGAAGCTTGGCATTGGGCATCTTCTCATCTCCTCCAAATTTCTTTAAAGCTTTCTTTGCTCGAGCTGTGAAATCAATGCATCAAAAATATGATAAATTTGCATAATTAAAAGAAAAAAATTGAAGAGTAAGAAAAAATGTGAGGAAAAAATGAAAACAAAATTTTTGCCGATCTTTGCAGTTTTTGGCGATATTGTCGGTGAAATTTGCAGTTTTCGGCGATATTGCCCGTGAAATTTACACTTCCGGCTATGTTGCACATGGGAGAGAGAAAAAGAATTGAAAAAATAATATTAGAAAGAAAATAATATTAAGGGAGGGTAAAAATGGTATTTGGGAAAAATTAGACAGTCATGTGCAACGCACATGAGGAAAGATAGTGTTTTTCCATTAAATTTAATAGAAAATCTAAATGAAACTTAGGAATGTGTAGTTCTTTGCCTATTACTTTTAGTTGGATAGTTATTTGCAACAACTTTGAGATATGGGTAATTATCTACAATTTTCCCTTCTTATAACATGAACAATCACTAGCTTACATGTAGAGCACTCAAGCTACCCACTATTGTTGATCTTCCATGGAGAGACTCTTGCTCAAGCTCTCAAGAGCTTGTTCTTCAAAGTTTGGTCTTCACTTTCTCTCTCTCCACAAAATAGATGTAGAGCTAGCTTGATATTTATAGAGGTCCATAGTGGAGGGTAGGATCTTTGTCCAATGGCCCATCTTTCATTTTGGCCATTGGATCAAGATTCAAATTGCCTCTTGCCCTAATTTTGAATTTCAGGTCAAAATGCAATTTCCAATTCTTGTTGCTCTTATTGTCTCTTGGAGTGGTCTTCTAGATGCTTCTTGAATTTGCTGTGCCATAATCCTTCTTCAATTATCTTCTCTTTGCTTGCCAAATGTACATCTTCAATTTTTTCAAATTTACGTTTTTGCCCCTTCTTGGTTGGATTTGAATATTTTGGGCAAAACTTGCAATTTATGTTTTCTTGGGGTATTAGTGGTCTAAGAGAGCTTTTAAATAATGTGATATGGATGTATAGTTGGAGGATTATTTATAACTTTAACACTATTGTAAAAGAATCAACTGCTCTATATATAATTTGTCCGAATGGAGACTATTTCTTTTTGTGGAGTCATATAGACAATTGAAAGCATTTTCTGCCAGTTGAATTTTCAGATTGACTCTACTTTTATTAATGAATATGTAGGCATCGGAGTCTGGGACCTTTTGTGGAATGCACCAAGAAATGCCGGAATATTTGATGTGTATGTGCACCCTGCCGTTTCTCTTCTCTTTTTATATATCTCAATCAAATTTTTTATACTTCAAAAAATGATGTCATTAAGTCAAGTTTTTAGTGAAAGATATCTGTCTTTAACACGCTTATCATGCTCCGCACGGATTTAGTATTGTGGTTGCTCGACTAATCTTAAAATTTGTAATCATGTTTAGCAAAACATCAGTACCTGAAATTTCATCTACATGAATGCATGTCTTACATTGAATGTATGTAATATCCTTTCTTTATAAGATTCATTTCTCATGTATCTTAATTTCCTTTGCCATAGCACTTATCAATTTTTTTTCTTTTTTATTATGGTTGGCCTTGGGTTTTATTTTACCATAAGTCAATTGATTCCAATATTTTTGTGCAGCGAATTTCAAAATCTGGAATTCATGACTATTACTATGTCCAAATTATTCTCTTCCACCAGCATGAAGCGATTCTAATGTTATGACGTGTTCATTAATCTCGAGCGCTTCTTCCTTCTGTGGATTGATTTGAATTTGAACGACACATATACTTGCAATCTCATGCACACGGTCTATGGACATTTTTGGAGTGCAACTCGATAGAGTGTGTTGGTGTCTTTTATAGCAATTAGTTGGCTTATGCAAAATTAGATTGCTAGGGTATGCTCTTTGTTCACTTCTAGTCTCATAATGTAAGTTTTTTTGCAATTATATTGAACTATTTTTCTATGCATGAGAATAAACTTTTTTTTTTGTTTCTATTAATGTGGCTTGAACATTCAAGTTACCTGTTTTATGATGACAATTTCTTCATAGCTTTGTGCATTTTGTTGTAACTAAATTTATTGTGTAGAAGAGATAGATAAAAACTTGTTATTTCCAAGACTAAAACTGTTTGCAATTACTATGAATTATCACAAGAATAGGTAATGAATTAAAAAAAGAAAAAGAAACTAAAGAAATTGACCAACGACTCATTCCTACGGAAGAACTGAAAAAAAAAATACACTTCTACTTTCCTTTAGTCATAATCTCTTGGTCTTTTAAGTCAATGCAAAAAGTTCCTCAACATTTGGGTTTGAAATTTCTCTTGCTTTTAGAAAGGGTACAGAGCAAAAGGGTTATGTTGTTTGTTGATCACCTCCATGCTTATCTGAGGTCAGACACTCACCATTTTGTTTAGGCTATAATTAACATCTATGTTAACCATACAATTGAGTCTCTTAACATTAATAGTGTGCTTCTCAGGTTTGACTTTATTTCTCCTTCAACAATGTTGTTTCGTTCAAGTTTTCGTTGCCCTGTTCAAGTAGATGTAGGAATCATTTTTGTTAGATACGAGAACAAGAATTGATTGTCATTTTTTGAAAACATAATTTGTGTTGGAAAAAGTTCAGGTAGAACTTCATCATTCACTATCAACAAGGATGAGAAAATAATATTTTGTTTATTTACCTGTGTTTCTTTGTTTGTCAGTGTACTTTTGGCTTATGATTTAAAATTTGATTTTTTTATCTTCTTTTTGCCTATGCTACTTTTAAGAATCTAGACATGGCGTAATCACATTTTTCCCTTTTCCTCTTCTATTTGTAATATTGTTTATACTTTTGACTATATTTCCTTCACTTCACATGTAAGTACCTTAGTGTCCTCGCACAGGTGGAAACATTTCCTCAATTCCATACTTCACTCACCTTTTTTCCCCCGGTCACAAGATTTGATTAAATCTGTTTTTTAGAACAGTTTCTGATGAGATGAAAAAATTTAGGACCTCATCAGACGATGACTACTTGAAAACCTCAACTTTTGCTCATCAAGTTGATGATATATTATGGGACTATGATGGTCTTCATGATGCCTACCAAGGCGAATGTGAAGAAATATTGCTAGAAATGCAGAGGATCTTCTATGAGGATCTCAGGGAAGAACCTATCAGAAAAGGTGAAACAGAGTTCCTTTTTGCAAAAAGTGAACTTTCTATTTTAGTCTACTACAATCAAGTGATTGTAAATGAAAAATAATATGAAGTGAGAAAATATCATAAAATCACTGTAGATGCTGCCTTTTCACTGTAGGCATTCATTAGATTCTTTTTATTTTAATTTGTTTATTTTCTTTTTCACTTTTTTCTTTTCCGCCAGCAGTTTGCCTAATTCTTTCATCAAGTTTGCAGTGTTTTCTCATATTGCACTGTGTTATATCTTTTATCCTGAATATGACACCCATTAAAGAAACTCAGCTATAACTTTGCTTAACAAGTTGCTTTTACAAAGCCTTTGAGTGTTATATGTATGTATGCATGTGTATATGTCTCTAGGAAGTTGTGATTTTTCATAACATAAATCATCTTTTTGAACTTAGATGTTTACTCTAGCTTTTTGCAGAACCAGAAAGCTCTATTGAGATTTGGCAAGATGAAGAAGATGAGTACTTGGCTCGTGCTGTTTATGAGCATATGCAATTGAATGATGAGCAGGTATAAGTCCGCACTGTCATGAAGTTTGTAATTAAGTATGCATCCGAACAAGCATCGGTGATATGTTTAACATGCACATTTAGGTACACAAACATAGGATAGTTATTCTTCGTGCAACATATCTGTGCCAATTAAATGACTTTACCCTGTGTCATAGTCTGAGGGACATAGGTGAAAACAGAAATCTCGGTTTATATTTTTTATTATACTACTGATACTGATAGACGATGTCAGCTATAATACCTTTTTTCTATTTCTCCTTATACCTGAGTACGAGAAACCCAAAACAAAGACACTCAGGTCAAACCATCAAGAAAGCTTGAAAAGGAAATAGGTGGCACTAGAAGAAACAGAAAGCCGCATAAAGCTTCAGCTTATGCACTGGAAGTTTCACGTCTCCAAACATGGCACTGATCATTTCCTTGCAAAAGGCAACAGATCAGTAAAAATGGAACAGCTTTCCTCACTTCATGATACTAATGCCCATTAAATGTCCCTTTTCAACTAGCTAGCACTGAATCCACCAGTACTGGCATCGGTCACATGATTTAAATTACTTCACTTTGGGAGACATTTAAGAGAACTCTCCATGCTATCTCTGGTATGAAGCTTGATTGTCAGTGGGTGGAAGGGTATAGCATGCTTGACTTTCTATGAGCAGAAAAAACAATCTAACTGTATAAAGGAAAATTTTCATTTGGAGAGGAACAGAGAGAGTGAGAGAGAGATTAGGTTTTGGAGATTTAAGGAGCCAGTTTGGAATTCAGAAACTGACTAAGGAACTTATATCTGTACGTTCAAAACAAGAACAGATAAGAAAAATCTGATCAGATGTTGTGGAGGGCAGAGTCTCAAGGACCTTCAGAGACAGAGATTAGGTTTTAGAGAATTGAAATTTTATTGTAGAACTTAGAGTTAACACTACATCTTTGTATTTAAAACAACACCGACTAAGAAAATCTGAATACATGTGTGTGTGTGTGTGTGAATTGGCTGATATATTGCCTTATCATTGTTGTTCCATAAGAATTTGCTGTTATTGGCGTGGCCATACAGGTTCAGATTCATGTCTTTATTTATTTCATTCAACTTACCTGTAGGTTTATATAATCATTTAGAAGTTTAATTTGATGTCTTTCTCATACATAGTCCTCAAAGAAATTCTCATTAAAAAGAGAGAAAATTAAAGGATGAAACCAATAAGATCTTCTGATGTTGATGCTAGGTGCATAAGAAGATTTGGTGCCCCATCTGTAAGCATGGAGAATTACAAGAGAACTGCCATTTTATTAACTGCTCTCTTTGTGAACTTCAACTCAACAAAGGCGATGAGGTCTCACTGTCTTTACTCATTCTTATGACATCCAAATATCTGTCAAATCTAAAACTCACTTCTTTTTTTCTGGGATGTCCTAGTATTCCTACATCCAATTGTCTTTTCTTTTTAGAGATACATCCAGTCATTGTTAGTTGACTGTATAATTGATATTACGAAGGAGGAACAGTCAAATGAGAATTTAGACTTACCTATTTTCTTGTAGACAAGCAATAGTGTCTTCTGATATGACTAGGAAAGAAGAGACAGTATTTGGTGATTCTACCTTTTCCGACATTTTTTCGTCTTAAGTATACTATTGAAACAGATACATCATCAACGAAACTTTCATCTTACTTTTTGTTATTGTTGAGGTCCTATTATAAGCCTGTAGCCCCTTTTTCCTTGTGACTTATTCCTGTTAGGAATGGAGTAACTAAACATAATTATGTAGGTTCTGAATTCAAACTAAAAGGTAGGGGCTTGGACACAGATTTGAACTTGTACAATGTCATTGAAGTTCGTCAAAATTTTATGTTTTGCTTCTTTTCGAATGTGCTAGGAATTGTATAATTTTCTTGTATACATGCACATTCAATAATAATACATACAATTGCTTTGCTTCCTGAAATCTCTAATGCTTTACCTTCTTCTGGTTTCTTCTTGAATCTTAAATTGAGATCCCAATATTCTATTTATTGATTCAGTGAAATGAAATTGTTCTTGATATTTTTATCCTGATTAGTTCTTAATGGTGAAGTATTCTAGAATGTCCCATAATCATTTTTCTTTTCTTGCACTCTTCCGCTTAGCTTTTTTTTTCCTGCGAATAGGAAATTCATATGTTCCTAATAAAGCGTCAAGCACAAATGACATTTCTCCCACAATTTGAAGTCTTGGTTAAGTTAAATCGATTACTTATAGGATGTCTTAGTCTGATTATTTGCATAATTTTGTTTGGAATTTCAGGTTAGTTTGGATATATTGAGCGATCGACTAGCAGATGCCCATTCAGAACATCTCGATCGAGGTTGCAGGTTGAAACCCAAGTTTTGCATTCAAACCAGATTTGGCTTAACTGCGCTGTACATATCTTGTGAGGGTTGCAATACATTTGAGATTGTAATATAGGCTATTATACCAGTAGAATTTACAATTTTAAGTTTGAGTACAATCCGCTCCATATTTTGTGATTAATATTAATATTTAACAAATCGTGGTTTCCAGTAATTGTGTGGAAGCATTATCTAAATGTTCTGTAAATCTTTAGTGGAAGTGCTGGTTGTGGAATCTATTCATTCCATAAATTAATTAAAGTAGTCTGAATTGTTTTTTCTAAGTACTGTATTAGTTGTGCAAACCACATCTTTTCATTTGTACTTTTGTGAGTGATCCTACAATGTTTTAAGATGAAAAAGTGACTCTGCGTTTTTCATCACATGGAAGGCTAGAAATTAAATTGGTGACACCAATAAGAACAGAATGCTGAATTCAGTCTCAAGCAATTGGGGCTTCACGCCTTAACCACAGATTTCCATAGACTTCGATCCACTCGTAACAAATGGGGAAGTAAATTTAATTGCGTTCTTGCAACTTGCACAAGCTCATGCTACTATGCGAGGCAGTTCCTTTTTTATTCGTGGCATAATTTTTGTTCTCCTGCTACATTAAATTTTGATCATATTCCAAGTTGTGCAAATCAACCAATCCAAATATGGGTTCAGACAAATAAAAAACAAACAAAAAAAAATTAAAACCGAAATCCTTCCTAAAATCAGGCAGGTCAAGGTACATCAGAGCTCAGAGCCTCAGAGGCGAATAATTCAAGTATGTTCTGCTTGTAATAACAAGACAACCCATGAATCAAAAAATATATATTTATTATATATTAAACATCCAACTCAGAATTCTCAGCTCGACAATCATACAATGCTCATTCTGCTGTTTTCATGCTGAACATATTGGTATTCACTCAAAAGATGAAACATCTAATACAAAAGTAAGACAAAAAGGGGGGGAACAAAAAGAACACAACAAATGATATCAAGGAAAGAATTTCACAGGAAAAAAAACAGCTACTCATTTCATGCAAATGCGCTCGATGACTGAATTTGACATAGATGTGAGGCGATTAGCTAATGATGGCGCTCTGCACATCAGTAAAATCCAACTTCAGGTATAAACATGTTTCAGACCCGCGCATCTACTGGAGCGCACTAATCTACATAACCTGAACAAAGGGAGTGGTTCACCTTCATGCAACCCAACAGCTTTGTGACCAGCCTCCTTGTCACTTCCAAATGATGTAACATCAATTAATGACAGCAAACAGGACTGCATCTGCTGTAACGGTCATGTGGTTCCCTCCCAAGAAATAGTGTAGTTGCCAAATGAAGTATCTTTGGGCAGGCAAAATAATAAAAAGAGTTCAAAATAGTTCCTCAGAGTTGAACTTGTTCCAGGCTTCCTATTTTATCATAGCAAATATAAATTAGAATATTCTAATCAGAATGGAACCATCATACAGATATTTAGTGCACAGCATAGGTTTCCATATAAAATGGTACATGATAAAGAAAAAGGAAAATAATCTTATCAACAGAACATTTCATATTGATCAAAGATCACCGGAGTACCTTTAGCAAGTCGAACACCTTTTCAGCAATATATTTTTGTTGAAGATTGGCACATTTAAGTTGCACCTTATCAGGATGGATGCACAAAGTTGCCTTTCTATAAACTTTTTTAACTTGGGCAGCAGTGATCATATCAGTCAAAGAAACAGGCTGCCAACCGCATTCAGGCCAAAGCACCTGCTCATTGTGGCGCAGATGTCATATCAGTAACTACTTCACAAAGTTGCAAAGTAAACAAAATTAAACCTTTAGTACTACCAACACCCTTTGCAATTAGAGTTCAAAGAAATAATTCCAAGACAACTTGGTGCAAGCATGAGCAGAAAAACCTCAACCAATTTTTTTTTTCTGAATTTAGTTTTCATTTACTAATTTAGAAACAACATTACATGTTTGTGTTCCCACAAGCAAACATGTATCTTAGCAGAGCGCGAGCACAGAAAAAAATATAGAGAACTAAAAATTTCTAAGAAAAAAGTATTATAATCAATCTCTCTATTTGAGATATTCAATAAAGAAAATTACTTTCTTATATTAAACTCTACAATTAGGATTTTCTATCTTTGCCTACAAGACAATGAACCTGACATACCACAAAGCAAAATGGAAGCAAGAAAACCACCATGTTGCTAAATTTTAAAAGAATTACATGGTCCGAAATGTCCTTAGGGCACACCGCATAATTCATGAAAATACATCCACTTCTACCTTTCATTTAATGAGATGGTCTTCTTTTAATTTCTTTTTACCCACCTTTTTTCCAGTAACAGAATGTGCTGGAAAAGTCTAGAAGTATCAAAATACAGGTATAGCCCTAATCAGTGGTCTGACCCTTAATCTCAATCAGCTTTTCAAAGTATTATATGCTAGGCAAGAGAAAAGTAAATATTTCGCCTTAAAATCAACGGTGACTGGTGCATGTTAGGAATAAGCCTCAGACTTGCAAAACTGCAATCCCGTCGGTAACAAGGTAAGCAACAGTTTTGGCTGGAAATTTTACGG
Organism: Hypseocharis bilobata; assembly: GCA_036898025.1. NCBI lineage: Eukaryota > Viridiplantae > Streptophyta > Magnoliopsida > Geraniales > Geraniaceae > Hypseocharis > Hypseocharis bilobata. The sequence goes on from JAYMTT010000705.1 coordinate 8,970, forward strand.
TCACACTCAGCCAAAATACTTCCCTAGTTCATGTGATTGTAGCCTCAAACAAACAAAAGATCATAAGAGGCCTCCTTAAGGCTAAGTGGTCAGTAAAAAAAATATAGTTCAAAGCCTCTATATTCTACTTGACTCCCATTAATTGGTTATGTTGGACACCAGATACATTAATACTGAAAACAAAATGAATGAACAAAAGAAAATAATAGCAATTTCTGATAATGCTAAAAACTGCTATATGTCTGTACCTAATGGATAAACAAGTATTCAAACATACCGAAAATATAATTGACCCAGATTTTCACGAAAGAATATATAAAACTGAACCAAGCGTGAAACAAGTAAGAAAAATCATCTCTCTATAATGCAAGAAGCAAGTATAAGAGAAGGCCCTACATTCATAAGTATCAAAAGCCACTTTCGCACAAGAAAGAATACATAAATAAAAAAATTAGGACTCACATATTGTAATGTTGATAGCAGAGCACGTAAATTCGCCTCTTTGCCTGCAGCCCACCGCTTGATCTCAACATCAAGTGTTTCAGCAATCCTCTGAAAACATTATAGATCAATATTAGGCAGATGACATCCAATAAAACGACTTCAACTAGTTGTCAATTCAATTAAGAGGAATAGCCAATGAAATATATTTATATATATGTATATATGCAAGATTTTTAAAAATTATGTTTGTTCAATTTCAAGGACTAAATGAAGATAAATGACCAACATGAACGAAAAATAACTAGTATGACTAGTTCTAATTAGTGACCATCACGACTTAATTTCAAAAGACATCCATGGCTAGATTTTAAGTGCAGGCAGTAAAAACAATTTTCCCTAATGAAATAAGAAAAAAATTTATTGGGTCCATTTAAAATTTCAGTTCAGAAAAATTTGATGTTGCCCCACAAATCTTTGTGAAATGAAAAAAGGTCAAACAATTTTTTTTTTTTTTTTTGAATTTCTTACATAAAATATACCTTTCCTTCCCTCTCTGCTACAAAAGTGACAAAACAAAACCCCCATTATCTCTTTGAATGATTTCCTATGATTTTCTATTTGTAGTATTTTAGCTTTCTTCAAATGGTGTATTTGGTAGTTATAAATATTTAGCTTCACTTTATAATTGTCTTAACTCTGTAGAATTCTACAGAAACCTTGTAAGATAAGATAATTTCTTCTCAAAGTATATGGTAATTATTCTTGAACCCGTCTAATCCAAGATCTACACTTGGAGACAGATAGCACTACTTTCACTTGTATGCGGTTGAATCTTCAGTTAATATACACTGTCATACAACTCAGACTTACAAAATGCAAGATGGATGTAGTTAGGATAGATCTTATACAATGGGGTAGGGGAACTCAGTTCAGAGTTGCCACCCAAAGTCAACCATCCCCAGCTGACAAAAAACTACCACGTTCAATATTATCTCAACACATACAATCCAAACTTGTCTTAGTTTCATTTAATTCAGGTAAATTTAGAACAACAGATAGAAGGGACAATGCAGCTTAGTGTTGTATCCGACAGATCACCAGCAAGGACCAGAGAATACAACCAATGTCAAATAAATAAACATGCTAAAATATGCAATAAACTTAGGCTTAATAGAGCATGTACTTTGTAAGTGAATCTAACTGCATAGGCTTTGTATTAAGAAAAAAACATGAAAATTTCGTGAAATCCCATAATCATAAACACGAGAACCCACCCAACCAGCCACAGGGTAAACAAGAAATGGCACAAGGAAAGTTCATTGCAGGCACTTACATGTCTCTCTGCTTGTTCCCTCTGAGCTTGAAGGTCACGGTTGTTCTTCTCAGCCAGTGCTTTTGCCTGAAATTTCAATCTAAATCAGAAACTCTAGAGCTAAACTGTAAAAAATAAAAATAAACATTTGAAGGAACTCAAAATATGACAGTACTCATCAAAGGGAACTAGACCAAAATAAGCATTTTAATCTTTGTTTTATACAAGTGAGCATATGAATAAAACAATATGATAGGGAATACATACCGCACGCTCCTGAGTCCTTTGATGACGTTCTAATCTTGCTCTTCGTCTTTCTTCACTTTCCCCTTCAATATCCTGGAAATCTCCAGATGATGGAGCAGCTTTTGCAAAACAAAAAAAAAAGTAGTTCAGCCACTTTGCAGTATGGGAAAGAACAAGAGAATGCTAGCACAGTACTAGGGAAAAAATGCAATTCAATAATGCAACTACCTCCAAAAATTGATGTAAGATCATCGACAATATTTGTGGAGGAAGATGCTTTCCTGATGTTAGATGACGCTCCAACAGAAGTCCTCCTGGCTGGTTCAGGTCCTCCCTTGCTCTGAGCTTGGGTATCAAACAAAGGATCCTACAATATATAGTCAGGTAAAAACCCACTAAAAATATAACAACCAAACTCAGAATATTACATAGGCTTAGGTTCTTACCGAGGAGTTAGCCCTTGGCCTTGGGGCACTGCTTGGTCTATTACCCATGCTGAAAAATGATTCAAGATCGTTGTCATTCGTTTGTTGGCTTCCCCTTGCTGCAGCAGCAGCCCTTTCTCGAGCCTCTGCTGAAGCCCTTTATGCAGCCCCTCGATCTGCTCTAAGGCGTGATTCAGCTTCAGCCCTTGAAGCAGAAGCTGCTGCAATTTTAGACTATCTCCTTTGGGCTCAATCTCGAGGGTGTCATCGAATTAAAGTTTGAAAAGATTCAGTAGTTCTATATAATCAAGTAACAGGGAGACTTCTGTTAGTGTACAAAGAGGGGGGGTGAATTTGTTACTTATTCAAATCGCACAAAAACAAA
>JAYMTT010000706.1:0-11766 GCA_036898025.1 Hypseocharis bilobata
TAGAAGTCATGTAAATGGGGGGTCTTAAAATTCAGAGTGACACCAACAATTGAGGATAAGAAATGGGATTTAGAATCGGAGGGTTTAGGGTTGTATTTTATGTTTAATTGTAATCAGTTGATGGGAAATGAATTTCTTTTGGGGATTTGACGGCTACTACCATCTTATGTAATATTTACACTTTGGGATGGGCAATTTGAGGAATACATAATTGGTTCTAATATGCAATATCATTTTTGTGCATAAGGGTAAGAGAGTAATTTAAAAAAAATCTATAGTACAATCATATTTTTCTAAATCTGCAGTTAAATTTTTTTTAACGGTTGAAAAAACCGCTCGGATATTAGCCAAGCTCCAATCACTTTTCCTTCAACTCTCATGTGATTTGAACTTTGATGTGATTCCACTTTCATGGGTTTATTTTTGCTCGAAGTAAACGAGCCCATAGTTAAAACTTAAAAATTGGCCTGTAAAGCCTATATAAGGCGTTTAATTTTGAAAACCCTAACAAAATCACTTTGGTCGTGGATCGTTAGTCTCTAGTCTCTACTCTCTCCTCTGCTCCAGTTTACTCGAAACATTTCGAAAGCTTCGTGTTGTTAACATGCCTGAAGAAGCAGAGCAGTCGCCGGAAATCATTCGCAGCTACGAGCTCCGTCTCCTCCGCTGCACCCTACCTCCTCCTCCGTCACAGTCTGATTTTCGGCCTCAGCCCCAACGGACCGAACACTATCTCCATTCCCTCATCGACAATGTCCTCAACTCAATGGAGGGCGGTCACTATCTCGAAGCCCTCTCCTCGGAGGCGGCGCAGCTCGTTTTTGGCCTCCCCGACGAGCCCTCCACTGAGTCTGCCGAAGGATTCTACTCTGCCCTGCTCGACCGCGTTCAGTCTTTTATACTACTCAACAACAACAACAACAACAACAACAATAATGCTCCAGATGACCATAACAGTGCTTTGAAGGTGATTCTCGTGATGTGCCTCGCCGTTGCAGCATTTCTTGCCTTCACTCAATCGAACATGACTGGGTGCGTAGTTCAATTCCCATCTCATTTGTTATTTTACTCCAATTTCACTGGGAATTTAATTTATTTAACTACCTGTTTGAGATTTTTAGACCTGTGGTGGAGTTGCCTGAATGTCCACTGCGAATCAAGGGGCTCGTAGTTGGGGAGGAATGGAACTATTGGGCTCGTAATCAGCTTATGTCTGTTGGTTCCCATTTGCTTGGAAAGTCCTCCAATCTTCAGGTATTTGACATTTCTCTGTTTGTAATGTTGTTCAAATAAAGATATTGCATTTATTGATATTATATGTTGGGTCTAGTTTGCTTGCTAACTGTGTTGCCATTGGTGGGAATCTGCGTGCTTTTGGGGGCAAATTACCTTCTCTATGCTCCATTCTGTACTAATCTCTATGGAAAAAATTCATCTTGCTAGCTTCTATATTCGTGATTAGATGTGGTGCCCGTACTTAATGGAGAAGTAATTTTTGTCAACAATGCTACTTTTACATGGGTGTCATTCAACAGTCAATATCTTTCGTCGTGCCCTAGATTTTTATTAGTATCCTTTTCGTTTTAGTTTGACAAAGTTTTTCTGTTTTTTTTTCTTTTCCTAGTATATAGTTTTTGCCAAGATGTTGCTCGTGAAAACAAAAGATTTGCTATCTGAAGGAAGTGTGTCTGTGTATGGGATCAGAAGCATTACCTGGTGGCTGGCCAGGCTCTTACTTCTTCAACAGAGAATTTTGGACGAGCGCTCTTCTTCTTTGTTTGATCTATTGCAAGTCTTTACACAAGAAACTCTACATCAGTTTGGCACAGTGGAGAAAGTGACTAATTATTGGGGTGCACAGTTAGTTGATGAGGAGGCTTTATCTATTGTGTCAGCTAGTCATTTAGAAACCGGAATAATGGAATACACATATGGGCGAGTTGATTCTTGCAAGTGAGTTCTCATGTTGAATTTTCTTATCAACAGGCTGAAGTGTGAAAATATTGATTTTTATATGGGTTTTTTTTGTGTGGAGAAAGCTATACTGAACTTATTACTTGGGTTGCACATATCTAATTCATATTTTATCAAATATTTTGACAGCTTATGGTTATATTTCAGTGAAGAAAAATTGTTTTTTGTGGTTACTTGCTTTTCAGTTAGTTAAGTTAAGATCAAGTAGCATTTTCATTCTTGGCTTTTTTGCATCAGGCTTCATTTTCAATCTGCTGAAGTTGCAGCTGGACTTCAGCTTTCTGTAACTGGGGTTCTTGGTTTCCGTACTGTTCATCAGGTAATATTTTAAGTCTTTCTTTTTTGGTTGAATTTCCTGGAAATCTTGCCCTCACAGATCATTCTTGGATATAGGTAGAACCGAAAGCACAACAAGTACTTGTTGCTAACACAAGCACATCAAATCATGGTGATACCTTCCATTCAAAACCTGAGACCTCTGAAGCCTCTGACATATTGATTGCCCCCAAATTGTTAGAAGATGATAAGATTTCTGGAGAATGTGGCATTCAAAATGGTGGTACTGCTGATGCCTCCTTGAAGGCAATCCAACAGGCAGTGATTCTAGCACAATGCCTCCTAATTGAAAAGAGTGGTCGAAATGACGAAATGCAAAGTAAGTATCCGAATATATAGATCAATGGAAGCTTCTATTGGAGTGAGCATTTGGCGTGGTACCAGTGTTTACTTAAAAAGAAAGAATAAAAAAGTCTTGGAACATTTTCTAATAGTATACTAGGCAGTATATTGCTTATTTCTTCAGGAATTAGTGGAGATGCCAAAAGGTCATAAGTTTAGTTGACGTTCACAGTGGACCACTTGCATGTATAGGATTTTTTCTTTGTTATTCCAGTACAATATGTGGTTCAACTTCTTTTTGCCTTGTAGTAGTTTTTCAAAGGATGTACGCTTGCTCATATTTGAAGTTATTAGCCATCCTTCCTACTTTGCGTTATCCGAGTGTCCAATACCAATATGCCTAAAAGTTCTAGAGAAAGCCCAAATTGGTATTTTATGGAAACTTAATGATGAAACATTGAGATACCACTTGTTCCAGTATGATGAGTACTTCTCTGTATTAGATACCACTTGTTCCAGTATGATGAGTACTTCTCTGTATTAGATGCCACTTGTTCCAGTAAGAGAGAGAGAGAGAGAGAGAGAGATTTTAGTTTTGGGAGGATATGTGATGGGGAATTAGCTTCTTGTCCATTAGTTTAGTAGACATGGTTGGAGTGAGATGTCTATTAGAGCTTAGTAGACAATGCTACTTTAAGGATGTAGGTAATTTTAAATTGCACAGCCATGCATCAAGTGATATTAGGACACCAGAAACCTTCTTGATGTAGGACACGAAGGGGAAATTCTAGGGTTAGGGTTCAATAGAATTGTGGGGAATTTGAGAATTTAGGGATAGAAGATTAGGATGAAATCTTGTATGGCAGCGAAAATTAGATAAACTGAAAATTAACTATTGGCCTCTCACCAATAGGGTCTAGGAATCACACCTAGCTACTAGAACCGCAATAGTAGGGTTCTTAAGCCTCACACTTGAGGGAAGATTGAATCTCACAATCAAAAGCAAGAATTTGCTGTAATCTCAAAGTTTATTAGATAGCATATGTTCAAAAGAACAATTACAGCCCTATATATATATATAGCTGCCACTAACACCACTACTACAAATAGGAAATACTAGTAAACAGGAAATATTAGCAAATAGGAAATACTAAAGCAAATTAAACTAGGCAATAAAGTAAGATTAAACTACTACTAGAATACCTAATAAGGCTCAATCTAGGACTTAAAAACCCTAACACAGATCTGTCCAGCAGATTTGGTAATTACGAAAAAAACACCTAATACGCTAAATAATGAAAATACCCCTAAGTTCATAACAATCTCTAAAATAATTCCCATTGTGAAACCTACACCAAAAATTTTGAATGATTAAGCCTTTCCTATTCTGCATCACCTCTCCTCCTTCTAAACAAGTAAAATTACTTCAGCACCTTGTTTGGTAATGGTCCATTACCTGAAAATAACACAACTATCCTGAAAATTATGCTCAGCACTGCCGTTGAAGGAAGGGATCCTAGATCACATGCTTTAGGTAGTAGAGGAGAAAGAGCTGCTTCTGACAGAAATATATCACAGATTAGGATTGGTTGTGCTTCAAATCCAAAAGGGTAATTTTGTAGACTTGGTTCTGATGAAGTTTTAATTGATCAACAAAAAGGGAACTTTCTGATATGAAGCTTTTTAAGAGCTCAAAGCTTGTGCTGGGCTTCACATATAAGAAAATCATTCTTCTCCAAAGGAAACCTGACACATAGTTATTAGTCTGAGTTATACTTGTCTAGAATTTTCACAGTGAATTTCTTAATTAATACTAAAAAGGCCTATTCTTAGATTTGGTTGTTCACTGCCAAATTTTTGTTTCAGGGTGGGATATGGCTCCATACATAGAGGCAATTGATTCTCAGCCATCATCATATTTTATTGTAAGTAGACAGTGACTCTCTCTCTCTCTCTCTCTCTCATTGTGTCAATCTTTGCCTTCACTAGTTTAATTTTGTCAGCTATGAATTTTTATGCTTTATACCTTAAATCTGAGCCTTCTTTATATTGTGCATGTAATGCTTTGGTAATAAAGATTATCTTACTATTTGATCTTGCATTTCCATACTTTTTTGTCCCTAATTGATTTGGTGAAACCTTTTTCCCTTTCCAGATTCAATGTTTCTGTGACATCTTACGAATTCGATGGGAGTCTACACGTAGTCGCACAAAGGAGCGCTCTTTACTGATGATGGAAAAATTGGTATGAGGTGCATCAACATTATGAACTCAGTCTGGATAAAATTCCATGGTTTTGGTGTTGCAGATTCTATTACCTTGCATCACTTGGTTGTTAGTCCTTTGCAACTTGTGGTTTCTTGTTCAAGTTTAGGTTTGTATTTATTTGTAAGATTGATGAAGGGTTAAAGGGAAGCAAGACTTTGTTGACATGTTCACAACAATCATTTTTAAGTTTTATAGGTTAACATCACGGTAAAGGTAGTACAATATATCCTACCCTGAGCTTGTTAACAATCTGATAGTTTCTTTCCCTCTAGACATCGTTTATGTTTTCATGACCAAACTTTTTGTACATCTTTATGGTCACGTTAAAAGGTTGTTTAATATCTCCTACCTTGAACTTTCTGATCAGTTTTTCTTAGGGGCTGTGCGTTTGCCTCCACTGCTCTACTTTTCCATTAGGCTTATCATCTTAATTTCTGTATAAATGATGATGGACCTATGCATCAACTTAACCTCAACCCATCTTCATTTGTGTCTTAGTTTGGGTTGTCTTGTTAAAGTTGGGTTGAACCCACTTCAACTTCCATATACAGGTATGATGTTTTTCCACTTCAATGTTCATGAAAAATCAGTCTAATTCTAATATGAATATATACAACTCATTCACCAAAAAACTACAGTTTCAACTAATTTAAATATCAACTAGCTAAGCCAAAATATTATGGGCAGAAAATTTCAATCGGCACCCAGCTGATATAACCCAAAAAAAAAGCCCAACTTTAGCTGTCCTAAAGTAGGGGATAGGCTTGGTTTGTTTTTCTGATTTGCACCCCTGCTCTTGATGAGGTGTTGACCTTTTAATCATTGTAATATGGTATGGGATTGTTGAAGTTAAGTCTTTCCCTCTGCATGTGATCAGATGTTTAAGTTTCCTATCTTTGCTTTATATGGGGTTGTTTTACAGTGTATGCCTAAATAATATGTTAAATTATTTCAGGTCCAGGCTGTCTATGACCTTTCTCCTGGAGTGGCACAAAGGATTCTCTTTTCTTATGGGGTTTGTACCCCTATAATTCCTGCCTTGCGGAAGTATAACCTTTTCTTTCATTTTGAATACTATGAAGGAGTCCTATTTTATTAGTCTGTGCCGTTCATCACATTGATTATCTTGAACTCTGTTTCTGCTAGAGTTAATTTATTTAGTTAGGTTGTTTGATTTATTTCTGCCTAATTCGAATGATATAAGTAATCATTTTTTTTTCTACCTTAACTTTTAGGGAATATGGTGAACTTTTAGTGCGTTGTGGTTTGATAGGGGAGGCGGTAAGGATTTTTGAGGATTTGGAATTATGGGATAATCTAATATATTGTTACAGGTATGGTGAAATTTGACAGTCATTATCTGAATCAATAGTTCTTCTGTGTGTTTGTTTTGTTACTTTTATCCTTTTTGCCAAGATGACTTACATGTAAGATATAACAGCTTAATGGAGAAGAAGCCTGCAGCTATTGACCTCATCAAAAGAAGGCTGTCTGAAGTGCCTAATGACCCAAGGTTATGGTATGTGAATTGGCTATTTGGCCATTTATATGATCAATTATATATGAATTTAATTTGCAATGAAAGAATATTGCTTATCATTCATTAAAGATAATTGATATAGTTGATCAATTTGCCCTTGTCAGTTCATTTTTATCTGAATTTGAGAACTATTGAACTTACTGAGGAGCTAGTACTTGGTTGGCATGTTGTTGTTTGGTTGAATAAAAGGAAAGAATTAAAAATAAATGAGATGAGGAAAAGGGAAACGGGAGAGAGCTAGCAGAAGCATATTTCAATGTAGGCCACCTATTGGGGAAAATGCATCTCAAGTTCTATCGACATTTTGCACCCATTTTAGTTAATTATTCAATTTATCAGTATCTGCATGATCTATCTGATTTGTTTGTAATACGTGTTTTTATTCAGGTGTTCCCTGGGTGATGTTACAAATGATGATGCCTGCTATGAAAAGGCTCTTGAAGTATCTAACAATAAGTCAACTCGAGCTAAGGTGATTTCATCATTGGGTCTCTCGATCACTTTTATTTGTGTATATCGAATATTTGTTACTTACTGCCTCTTTTTCTGCTTGTCAGCGGTCTCTTGCGCGTAGTGCATACAATAGAGGGGATTATGAGAAATCTAAAATCCTATGGTATGTTTGCTTTGAAGCCTTGTATGTTTATGTTTCTATTTTTGGTGTATTTTCTCTGTTTCAGTAACTCTCTTTATCACATCTCAGGGAGTCTGCAATGGCCTTAAATTCTCTATATCCGGATGGCTGGTTTGCACTGGGTGCTGCTGCATTAAAGGTAGCTTATGGGCTCCACTATATCTTTTATCTATATTTATTAATGTTTTTCAACAAAATGTTTATTATTGTGAGTGTTACTTCGAAAATATATTGTGCAGGCTAGGGATATTGAAAAGGCACTGGATGGGTTTACTCGTGCTGTTCAACTTGATCCTGACAATGGGGAGGCTTGGAATAATATTGCTTGCTTGTATGCTCGTTTCACTTGGCTTGTTTCAGTCTGTATATGATTCTCATCCTTTGCTTTGAACTGAACCAAAACTTTAATAGTCTTTTGGTGTTTGTGTGTGACTGTGTATTGCATGCATGTGAACTAATTTCTTTAATTTAAGAATTGGTAAAGAAATAATTTTTAGATTAAATTTGCAACATGGAAGTAAACTTGCATGAAGTTACATTTTTAGTTTCCTTGTTTTCTAAACTATTACCAACCTATTTAAAATGATTTTGAACCTTGAAGGCATGCTTGAAGGATTCTCATTTACATTCTTCCATCAACTGATTATCTTCATTATTTGAGTCTTGCAGGCATATGATCAAAAAAAGGAGCAAAGAGTCTTTCATTGCATTTAAAGAAGCACTAAAGTTCAAGTTTTGTCTTTCTCCCTTAATTAAGGCCTTTTTCTTTTCTAACATACACTTTGCACCTATTTCCTCTCTGTCATTGTAAAGGTTGAATTATATGTTGACGAAGTTGTCTTTCTGACAGACGAAACAGCTGGCAGTTGTGGGAAAATTTCAGCACTGTTGCTCTAGATGTTGGCAATATTGCTCAGGTATTTTTGGGTATGGTGTTAAATATTCAATTTCTTATGCTTGCAAATCACAACCTATCTGTTTCAACAAGAAGCAGATTTTCTTGTTTGCCCTTACCTGAAGGCTTTGCATGATTCAATTGAAAGAATGTGATACGAGGAAGTCTATTTTGCAGAATATAAACCTTTTTTTCTCAAGAACAAGGTTTATTTTTTTTTTCAAATTCTTATATATGATTCCATTGCAAAAAATTTGCTTCTCTTTCTGACATGGAAGCAACTGGAAATTCTTGAACGAAGTCCTAGCTGACTGGGAAAATGGTTTTTATTCACTAATTTTAAGTAGTTCTCCAAAAAGCAGAAAGAGCTTGTCCTGTATGGTGTATTTTTCTTAGGGCTATCTAAAGACTAGTAATTTTCAACATTATACTGCACTATATGCACTACTGTTTCAATTTTTTGGACCAAGTATCACATATTAGAGGCTTAATTTGTTGTTTAAGAGGGTTCTGCTGTCTTTCTTGGATATCATTATTTGGATGCAGCTAATAGGGCTGTTGCAATAATTTTGTTCATTTGATGTACTTTGCATTCATATTGCTTTATTAAGTTAGCTTAGTAGCATCTAGTATCTGTTCAAACTTAATGAATCACTGATTGGCAACTTATGTACTAATATGTAAATTAACTGTCCATCAGATGGAATATCTCTGATCTTCATGAAAAAAATTAGTGAGGGATCCATTTAGTTATTAGAAAGATGTCAGCTGTCATGATATGTTTAGTTATGCTGTGTTGAAAAATTCATTGTTAATAGTTTCACCATTGGTATGCTTTATTTCTTGTCTCAGATTGCCAATCTTGTAGCATCTACCTTCTATCTATCTCCCATACTGCCCTTTTCATGATTATTATATTTTTATTTTGTGCCAAGTGCTATCATTGGTTTGTGAGAAATTGTGGAGACATCATTCTAGATTTTTGCAGGCTCTGGAAGCCATACAGATGGTGTTAGATATTAGTGGCAATAAAAGAATTGATGTTGAATTATTAGAGAGAATTATGCTAGAGATGGAAAGAAGGGCTTCAACAAGTGATGTGGTGCCTGCAGTTAGCCATGATCATAATTGTACAGAAAAAACTCATCCTACTGATTATGATTTAGATTCTATAGATGAGTCTACATCTGCAGAAGTGAGGGTGGGAAGATCTCGGGAAACTGAGAACTTGCTTCAGTTGCTTGGTAAAATCCTACAGCAGGTATGCAAATGCTTACCAATATCAAATGATCTCTCTCTCTCTCTCGCTCGCTCGTATGTGTTGGGGATTTTCTTTTGGTTGATTTCTTCGCTTCTTATGCAGATAGTTCGAAGTGGTTGTGGAGGAGAAATGTGGGGTTTATACGCAAGGTGGCTAAAAATTAAGGGAGATCTCACAATGTGCTCGGAAGCTCTCTTGAAGCAAGTAAGATCATACCAGGTATTGTCGTTACCTTCGTCATTGTACATGATTTATTTGTGTATTTCATGGTACACATACAACTAGGGATGTATCTTAGTATGCTATGCATATTGTTTTTATATATCTGATTTAATTAATTTTTATTTACTAGTGAAGGTAGTTATCTTTTGTCTACACATTTTCTCGTATGAAGCATCAGCAATTACCATTCCTGCAGTTTATTTGCATGTACGAAAAAGGAATTATAAAGAGGTCCTCTTACTAGAAGTTCCTTATTCAAAGTATTTGGTGCAGTGCAAGTAGATGGTGGGGAGATGCTGGATCATCTCCTCTTCATTGAGTTCATTCATTGCTGGGAATTGGTGCGGTTGTTGCGTGTAGTCCTTTTCCTGTAGTTTTGACCTTTTCTTTCTTTTATTTTCACTTTTATCAGATAGAGTTGTGGGCTTTAGGCGCACGAGGAAACTCAATGTTGATATTTTCTTTTTCTTTCTTCCGTCTGTTATCAGTTTTCTGATTCAGTAGGAAGGACAGAAATTGAAGGATTTTCTTGGGGGAGGAAGGCTGATCTTAAGTCCTTTGATCTAGGTTTTTGTAATTTCGATCTCCTTTTTCATTCTTTTCTCCACTAGTAGAGCCTTGTAAGTCTCTTCCTTTTGCCTGTTCTGTCTGAAAATCCAATCCATCAAGAATATAAAATTATGGAAGGACTTTTGAAGTTGTTCAACTACTAATGTATGGCTTGATATAAGGACGTCTATGGTGTAGTTAACATTGCTTTTTATTTCCCATGTAATAGTTATTTGACCCCTCCCTTGAGCATGGTAAGCCTCCAACATGATTATTGAGAAGTATTAGTATTAAATTCAACTCTTATATTCTTGATATATGTGGGTTCTTTGAGTTCTTTTGTTCCATATATTACATAAAATTCATGCCACCAATTGCTAAAAAAGATATTATCTTAGTCCAGAAGATATACTTCCAAGGACTTGTTGTCATTGTTGGTAGTTAACCTCTCTCTCTCTCTCTCTCTCTCTCAGGGATCTGATTTGTGGAAAGATGGCGCTCGGTTTAAAAAGTTTGCATGTGCTTCCTTGGAACTTTGTAAGGTATACATGGAAATTTCTGCCAATACTGGTAGCCGTCGAGAACTCCTGACAGCTGAAATGCACCTGAAGAATATAGTTAACCAGGTAAGTTATTTCTTTTTCCCTTTTTTTGCAGGCTTTTAGTTAACTCAGTCAAAGAAAACGTCTTTGCTATAAAGTCATAAACACCTTTTATCCTTGTTTTATTAAGAAAATATAATTAGAGTGTTTCTTAATCTCAGGGCGGGAGCTTCTCTAACACAGAAGAATATAGAGCGCTTCAAGCTTGCCTTGATGAAGTGAAATTGAAACTCCAATCTCATCAGGTGTCTTCTTAAATGCAATGGTAGTCTGGTATCTCAAGGACTGCTGTGCTATGTGAAGATATGATTAAGACTGCATTTAGGATCTTTCAATTCGTACCTCATACCACCCTGTTGACCAGGTACAGAAATTGGCAGTTTTAAGGAGAAACTTGAGCGCAAATCAACCCAATTGCAGTGTACCTATTGTTGTACACTAAAGCCGCGTGGTAGGAGGCTGAAGCACAAGTTTTATTACTCGGCACCAACGGGTATGTTTAGCTCCTCAGAATCTGAATGTTGCAATGGAGGGGAAGCCTAGGGAATGTATTTTTTGAACATTGTTTCCGAGTAAAGCTGTCAGGGATATTCTTCTAATAATAAAATTAAAAACCCATAAGGTGGAGAAAAGTTTTGCAGATTTGGTTTGTAGTATAGTTCTTGTTGTCCCCGAGGGACTGAACCGCAACGTGTATTATCACGTGTTCTAAAGCATTTCTCGGAGAATGGTTAATATTCTTAGGACAGATTTTTGTCTCTGACCCACAAACCAAGCACCTACCACATCCCCACCAACCTGATCCTCCATTTGAGTAGTAGTAATCTAAATAGATATCATTAAATTAATTATGATTTGATCGGATCCGTAAACACGTTTAAGACATGAATATTAGGATCCTAGACCAAACGTTCTTATCCATCTTAAGAGAGTTTGCATGGTGTTTCATTCTGAAGAAATTTGCATAGTTTTAGAAAATAAGTTATTTACTGCCTTTTGTTTGAATAATCTATTTAAATATGGGGGAAATTTTAAAAAAGCACTGGGGGTTTGGGTATGCAATTTAATTTCAAATGATTTGAGTTTGTTATTTTGATTCAAAGAAAGACTTGCACTTAGCATTCTTAATATAAAAAAAAGAGGGTAAATTGTGGATAAATATTTTGTGGTTTACCACTTTTTCCAATAATTACCTTCATCTTT
>JAYMTT010000707.1:0-11764 GCA_036898025.1 Hypseocharis bilobata
ATTTTATTGTGCACGTGTCACAAATCAGTTGGCACATAATATTTTGATATTTTATTTTTATTGACTTTTTTTATATATTTATCCTTAGAAAATAAAAATAAATTGTAAACAAAAAAAAAACATAATTTATATTTATCTAGTTATTTATATTTCCATATCAGCTCCCTCTCCGTCCATGTAGACAGCCAAATCGCCAACTCAGCAGACCCTAACGGGACATTTGACGGCCGTTAAGGTTGTGTATCAGATTTTGTGCAATTCTCAAACTTCATGTATTAAATTAAACTTTTTGAAACTTCGTGTATCACATTTGAGTTATCTTGTCAAACTTCATATACTATTTATATAAAAAATTCTTAAAATTCTCCAAAAAAACAAAAAAAAAATTCTAAAAATTGAAAAACTCACAAAGCTACCTTACAAAAGGCAAGGCTAGGCAACTCACGCATTTACGGGTCAAATACATTATCTGTCCAGACCAGTAACTTACTATTACGATTTTACCTTTATTAAAGAAAGATCCATAAACTACTAAAACTTTAAGTTTTTGTCCACTGTACTTTACATTAATTGTTTTTTTGTATTTTTGTTTACTATATTTATTTAGTAGGGATTATAATTATCTCTATAGGCAAATAGGCAATTTGTGTAGTCTCTGACCTTTCGCTTTCTCTGATCGAATCTAGGGTTTCCTCTCCCACGACTGCTTGCTTACCATTCAAACCCTAAGAACAGCTCTACTGCGCCTTTTCCAGGAACAATCAATCAGATCAGATCAGATCAGATCAGATCAAAACCAGTGACGGATCGTTCAGACGATCCGTCGATCGATCGATCACTCAATAAGGGGCCTTAGGGGTTTTGCATTCATCATCATCATCAATAAATTTCAGAAACAAAAACCCTAATTGTTCTTCCTCAAATGGAGACTCATCGGTCTCTTTAATTTGCAAAAAACCGGATCAAATCTAAAGCACCATCCCTGATGATATATATTTTTTTCTTTTGCTTTTTTTGTACATGAATTGATGGATGAACAATCAAAGCCAAAGACTGGGTTCTTGATGTGAAGGGGAAGGGAAGGGGCTTTGTTGATTTTTCTGTTTGGTTTGTGGGAAAATGTACAAAACAGTAGTGTTCTTAGGGGAGGATGTTCTGGGAGAAGTAGAGATATATCCACAACAGCAAGAGAACACGAAATTCTTCGATGATGTGAAGAAGGAAATCAGGATAAGCCATTACTCGCAACCGAGTGAGAGGTGCCCTCCACTTGCAGTGCTCCATACCATTACGTCTTGTGGTGTTTGCTTCAAAATGGAGTCAAAGTCCTCGCAGTCACAGGACACGCCACTCCATCTTTTGCACTCTTCCTGTATCAGAGAGAACAAGGTACAGCAACAAGAACTCCGACCGTACAAACATAAAAACCCACTTCTTTAATGTTTAATTCTATAACAACAAAAAAAACCCATATTCAAAATTGATTTTCCAGTGGACTGTGGACAATTGAACGCCGACCCGATAAAACTTAACTGTAATTTTTAATAATTTCAGTGAACCCAGTAATGTATTGGCTTCTAGTTTTGCAGGTTTGCCCTATATTTCTAGTAACTGCATGAACTGATTGACAAAATGTACAAAAACATTTGAACTCTTCTTGCAGAATCTATGACTTAGACTGATTTCGAGCCTTATTACTTCAGACTTATTAAAGTGGGTACTCTTGATGTATCTATTTCTATTACAAGACCATAGATGTAGTCAACTGATGCTTGTGTGTGTGCAGGTGATAGTGATGATTTTTTAGAGTTAAGCATATCCTTTTGACACTTTCAGGAAACCCATTAATGGGGCAAAATTGCCCCAAATTTTTAAGTATGGTGTGAATCATTATGCCTTCCCCCAGAATTATCAACTTTGTTTTATAGTTTCTTTATATGCTGCTAATTGTAATTCATCAAGTTATGGAAGTGGGTTGTTTGATGGATCTTGTTTGATAATATGCCACTTAATGTTTGCGACTGTTATTTGTTGATCATCCTGCTACTGTAGTGTTTTTGTGAAAAGATGATGACAGTAGTGGCTAGATTAATGGCGCAGTTAAGAACTCTTGGCTGCACCTTCATTTTCATGAAGATATTGGAAGAACTCAAGACTGTCGCATAACAGATTATCAGTACTGTTTTCTGCTTGTCCAATTGTTGGTATATGTTCCAGTAACTGACTAACCACAGATTTGTGGCTCCTATACTGGCATGTGGTGAACGAATGATGTTAGCTATAAAATAACCACTAATGCTTTTTGGATAGTTTCAGAATAACACTTTTTGATCTACTATACGTTAGGTTGTTTCCACAAATATGGTCAACTTTATGATATGATGATTGACCATCCGACGACAGATGTGTTTGTCCATTTTTGTTGGATGTTTTGTTGCCTCATTCCATCGAACTGTTCTTCTTCCTTAACTATTACTTGCCCATGTATCATTTGTATCTGCAGACTTTAATCATTTTTTCTTCCCCAAATTTCTCGTGCTTGGGTATTAATGTTTCTATAAACTTTGATTATAATTGCTGTATGATATTTGACAGACTGCGGTGATGCCACTAGGAGGTGAGGAGCTTCATTTGGTTGCCATGTATTCTAGGAATAATGACAGACAATATCCGTGTTTCTGGGGATTTAATGTTGCATTGGGACTTTACGATTCTTGTCTTGTCATGCTGAATCTTAGATGCCTTGGCATTGTGTTTGATCTCGATGAAACGCTCATAGTTGCAAATACTATGCGCTCATTTGAAGATAGAATTGAGGCCCTACAACGAAAAATAAACACTGAGGTTGATCCACAACGTCTTTCTGGTATGCTGTCAGAGGTTAAGCGTTATCAAGAGGACAAGAATATATTGAAGCAATATGCAGAGAGTGATCAGGTTTTGGATAATGGGAAGGTGATCAAAATTCAGTCGGAGGTCGTTCCTCCCTTGTCCGATAACCATCAACCAATTGTTCGCCCACTCATACGGTTACAAGAGAAGAACATTATTTTGACTCGTATTAATCCACTGGTAAGCATTATCAAGTCTGGAGCATTATGAGCTACAGCCCCTTCTATATTTCTCCTTATCTACCATTGTTCTCTCTGTACACTCCATCACTGAAACATTATCATTTCTGTTGGATCCCCTATAAGGTTTTTATGACATCTACTATTGTAGAGACACCTTTTCAGGTTGTGCACAGTTCATATATATATGTGTGTGTGTGTGCGTGTGTGTGTGTGTGTATAATATCTTGTAAATAAGTTATTTGTCCAAGTGATGGATAATTTTTCATTCTCCATAGATTCGTGATACAAGTGTTCTTGTGAGGTTGAGACCTGCATGGGAGGATCTCCGGAGTTATTTGACTGCTAGAGGGCGCAAGCGTTTTGAAGTTTATGTGTGCACAATGGCTGAAAGGGATTATGCTTTAGAAATGTGGAGACTTCTTGATCCAGACTCAAATTTGATAAACTCAAAAGAATTACTGGGGCGCATTGTGTGTGTCAAGTCTGGTGAGTGATATGTCGTGACCCCATCTTCAGATGGCATCCACTTTTTCTTCAGCTGTTTAATCAATAATGTTGTTATTAAATTTTTGGTTTATGATTTTGAGTAAATTGTCCATACACCCCCTGCCATTACACATTAAAACTTACTATTATTTTAGCCCTTACACTGGGAGTGAACTTTGAAAAAGACCCAGTCACCTTCTACTCCCAGTTACACTCTGCCATGCCAGCATAGAAGCTAACTTAGCGATGACATGGCAGACCTCGTCATTAAAATACATGGGGTGAAACAATAATTTTTAATGTGTAAGGGCTAAAAGTTAAAAAAAATTGAAGTGCAAGGGGTGCATGGACAATTTACCCTATGATTTTACTTGTTGCAATTTTGGTTGCAATTATGTAAGATATTGCAGTCATCTCCTTGCATTACTAAATTCCCTTTCTTAAATTTCTTAGGTTTAAGAAAGTCATTATTCAATGTCTTTCAAGACGGGATATGCCATCCTAAGATGGCATTGGTGATTGATGATCGCTTAAAAGTTTGGGATGAGAAAGATCAACCTCGTGTGCATGTTGTTCCTGCATTTGCTCCATACTACGCTCCTCAAGCTGAAGTAAACACCGTGTATTTTTGGTTATGTAGTTTGAAACTGCATTATTGCAGAAATGCACACACACACATGACACTGAAGTTTTAAGTGATTCCATGACATGTGCTCATCATTAACCCTTTTATGGTGTAGGCAAATAATGCTGTACCTGTGCTGTGTGTCGCAAGAAATGTTGCATGCAATGTCAGAGGTGGTTTTTTCAAGTAAGACCCTTGTGTAGCTTGGACACCAACTCACCCATTAGCCATACCTTTCAAAATTATATGAAATTTTGAGCAATTATGTTTATTCTGCTTTGTATTTTTATTTACAGCATTCTTGTTTCTTTTTTAGCATTATATAATGTTGAAATATGCTAATAGGGAATTTGATGAGGGTCTTCTGCAAAAGATTCCTGAAGTTGCATATGAAGATGATTTTAAAGATATTCCTTCTCCTCCTGATGTGAGCAACTACTTGGTTTCAGAGGTCAGTCTTGACTATTTTTGTGATTTTTTAATGGGTATTTGCTATTTGGAGCAGTTGTCTTTGCCACTGTCCCTTTAATTTGTGCACCGTTTTGTGATGTTCAGGATGATAATTCTGCTTCAAATAAAGATACACTTACTTTTGATGGGATGGCGGATGTTGAGGTTGAAAGGCGGCTAAAGGTAAGTTAATTTCTACATCTGAAGGTGCTGTTATTTTTAGGAACTTGTTAATTGCGGCAACGAAATATTTGTTTCTTGGTTTTCAATCATAAATGTTTATTTGCATCTAAATATGTTGTATGCTTCTTCATCTCTGTTGTAAAAATGTAGACATAAATTTTAACATAATATTTATGTGTATCCAAGGTATTATTACTTCATTGTTGACCTTGTTTTTCCTATTCAGGAAGCCATTGCAGCTTCTTCTGCAGTCCCCACAATGGTTGCCAATTTAGATCCAAGGTTGGCTCCTCTTCAGTTCACTGTGGCATCATCTTCTAGTTCAGTTCCCTTGCCAACTCCTCAAGTGTCAATGGTTCCATTTCCTAGTATGCAGTTCCCTCAGGCAGCTTCCTTAGGTAGGCCATTAGGTCCTGTTGTCCCTTCAGAACCAAGCTTGCATAGTTCTCCAGCTAGAGAAGAGGGTGAGGTGCCAGAATCGGAATTAGATCCTGATACAAGGAGGAGGCTTCTCATATTGCAACATGGGCAAGATACTAGAGACCACACATCGAGTGAACCTCCATTTCCTGTTAGACCTCCAATGCAAGTGTTGGCTCCACGGGCACAATCACGTGGTGGCTGGTTTCCGGTGGAGGAGGAGATGAGCCCAAGACAACTGAACCGGGCTGCTGTACCCAAGGAGTACCCTTTAGATTCAGAACCAATGCATGTCGAGAAAAACCGACCTCATCATCCTTCTTTTTTCCCTAAGGTTGAGAGCACTGTACCGTCTGATAGAATCATTCATGAAAATCAAAGATTGCCAAAAGTGGTAAGTGGTTTTTGGTGAACTAAGGTTTAGGCTTTAGCATTGGTTTTCTATAATGAAGATTAAAGAAAATTTTAACTTTTAACTGATGAAACAAACTGATCTTATAGGACTATATCTGCAGGTACTTCAAAGAGATGATCGATTGAGGCTAAATCATTCATTATCTGGTTATCATTCTTTCTCTGGTGAGTTAAAATAGACAGCTGCATGTTGAGTTAAATTATATATCTGTGTGTGTGTGTGTGTGTTTCTCTTTATTCTCTTTCATCTGTGGGCTTTCCTATTATGAATATTTGTAGCCCTTGTGCATTGACTTTTGGCCTTTGTGTTGTAATTTTGCATAGTGGCTGAGTCAATGCTATGGTAGAGACCACCCAAGTTGATTTCATGTTAGAAACAACCCAAGTTAATGTAACAAGTGAATTGGTCCTCTAGTATATTGTTTATTGGTAACGTTAAGGACCTCGTTCACGCTCCAGCTAGTTGTGTATATTCCAGGGTATTAATTATTCATGTGCCTCAAAAGCCCCTGCCACCATTTTACTGTTTATTTTCATGGTCTTCTTTGAGTATGTGTTAAAGACATGAATCTGTATGAGAAGATTGACAACTATTCCTTAGTTCTCTATGTTCCCACTAATGTACAATAGGGATGCGAAGATCCACTCTTCCTCGCTTTTTTTTTTTTCTCTTTTCTTATAAGAGAATAGCTTAAGGTACTGGAAATAGTTTGTTTTCTATTTGCATTAGTTTAGAATTCAATTTGAGCTCATAATTTTTTGTTTAACTTTTTTTTTTTTGGGGTGAATTGCTGTTTGTGTAAGGTGTTGGAAGTAGTTTGTTTTGTGTTTGGTAAAAAATGTGGCTAAATATCTAGGAACTTGAGTTTCTATTTGAGCTCACCCTCTAATTTCATTTGCATGTGTTGACACATAAGAAGTTCTGCCAGTTATTGTTTGTGTTATAGCAGGAGAGAGGTTTTGAATTTATCTGATTCAGAAGCAGAAGTATATTATTACTGTGTTGCAGCAATTAGCAGTTTCTGAGTTGGGGTTTTGTCATGTTTTATTGTTCTTTTCCTTAGGTTATTATGGATAGCTGAGATCTAAAAGGGTTTTGGTATATGATTTAGTCGGGTTTACGGTTTAGGGATGGAGGAAGGAACTTGTAATTCCTTTGATGAAACTAGAGATTAACAAAATGAGGTTATTTGTCCATAACCTGTGTGCCATTCTGTCCATACAATGATCTTTAATTTAGTTTCACTTCTATATTTGTTGGATTTTGACTTGTACTTCTATTTGTTTTAATGAGCTTTTGATGTAGTCTTTCTGTTTCTGGTTCTTTATTTATTTATTTATTTATTTTATTATGGATTGTTCTTAATTATGTGAGTTTCGTTGTGAAGGTGATGAAACACCATTGAGTCGATCTTCTAGCAGGGATCTCAATTTTGAATTTGGACGAGATGTTCAATATGCAGAAAGTCCTGCCGGAGTTTTACATGATATTGCATTGAAATGTGGAACCAAGGTAATAGAAAGAAAAAAGATATTTTACTGTAACGAAGAGTGAGACCCACATTTGCATATTTGATGAATCTCAGCTTGTAATATCTATATGAAATTTTTTAGGTGGAGTTCAGACCAGCTTTGGTTCCCAGCACAGAGCTACAGTTCTCCATTGAGGTTTTTTTCATCTCTTTGACTTGCTAGCTTTTTTGTTTCCAAAACAGTTTAATAGTATGAAATTCATGCTTTTCCAGTTTGGGTTTTTAGTGATCTCTTCAGCCTTTTGGCCCTTGAGTTTCTGGCAAAATCAACTTTGCATTTGTGAACCAAATATAGATCGAATGTAATAATTATTCAACTGTGTTGTTGATATGACTAGGAGATAATGTAGAAAATATTTATTTATTTTTGTTTTTATCTTACACATTTTATTGTACAGGTTGGGGGTTGCACTTCTGTGAAATTTGTAGATTTTATTGCATAAGAATTGAACGCATTAATCCATAGTCAAAGAATGTTTTTTGTTGGAAATAGTTTTAAATTTAGGACTACCTTAAATAGGAGGATTTTATGGCATTGTCTTAATCCAGCAAGGACTGTATAAGTTCTGCTAAATACTTTTATTTCTAGACGGTAAGTAATCATGAAATATAATTTTGCTGTTTAGTTAGAAGGTGACACCATGTAATGAGATTGAACCGTGACACCTGGCACTAATAATCCCCTTCAACTTGCAATTCTTTTACTAGTAATGTTTCCTATTTCATTGATGACCTCATTATGTTTCATGTTTCCTTATTGAGAAATTAAATGTCTCAATGAGCTTATTCTTACATTCTTTTTGTAGGCTTGGCTTGCAGGAGAAAAAATTGGTGAAGGCGTCGGTAGAACAAGAAGAGAAGCCCAACGTCAGGCTTCTGAGAGTTCTATTAAGAATTTGGCTAGTACGATGTCTTACTTTTATATCTATGTTTAGTAGTAGGCATTCCTGTTGTTTTACCTTTGTTCATTTAGTTCGTCTTAATTTTTTGTTTCACGTAGCTTATATTCTTGAGGCATTTGTCATTGAATTTCTCGAGTAAAATGATATTCATTGTTAAAAGTTCATATATGAAAGCCCAAATAGAAACCCAAGTAATTGGAGATAGAGCACCAAAATACCAATATCTTTGAAGTACCAAATTCCTCCAACTTAGCTGAATGAATCATAGGATGTTTAATGGAGATTCATACGGAAGGTGCATGCAACTTTGCAAGGCATAGTGATCCATATGGGGATGAAGTATCTTCGTGATAAACCCCTGCTTACCAAATTTATGAAAGAAAGAAGATTGTGGAGGAAGAGAATGGCTAAACAAGAGATAATTCAACTTTGTTTGTCATTTGCATGTTTTTGCACAACATACATAACTTAATCAAATCCCTAGAAATTGTGTAGTGACCTGTCAGAATCTTGTACTGATACTAAATAGTTAAGCTGACCAAGTGTATTTGAACTATATTTTCTGCTGGGGGAAAAAATCCTTACTTGATGTCTGTAAAATAGATATACATATACCAATGATGACTCTCTCTCTCTCTCTCTCTCTCTCTCGTTAGTTTAATCAACTCTTGATTCTCCCCTCCGCCAACACTTTTGGGTATCTCTGACCACTCTGGCTGATGTTTTAACAGATATTTATATATCACGTGCAAAGCTTGATTCTAGCATTGTGCATGGGGATGTGAGTAGGTTTCCTGATGTAAATGATAATGGTTTCATGGGTAATGTGAATTCTTTCGGGAATCAGCCATTGCCCAAGGAGGAGTCTATGTTGTACTCAACTGCTCCAGAGCCATCGAGGTTTTTGGATCCGAGGTTGGAAGGGTCCAAGAAATCAATGGGTTCGGTTTCTGCACTTAAAGAACTTGTGAGTCATCGAGTTCTTGAACAGGTTTTTTGTTTGTTTGTTTAATAATCTGCATTCATTAATTCAATCCTAATTGTTTCTGATGGTTGGCACGCCATCGGTGTTCTCTTTACTTCAGTGTATGATGGAGGGCTTTGCTGTAGATTTTCAAGAACAGCCAGCACACTTGGTTAATTCAAGTCAGAAAGATGAAGTACATGCACAGGTTTGCTTTTGATGAATTATTTGATCTAAAATTTCAGGGTTTCAGTATAATTGGTGAAGTAACTTTGTTTTTATCTTCAAATCCCAAGGGAACTTTAAAAACTTAGTTATGAGAAAACTGTTTAAACCTAATTATTTTAAGGCCTTCTTTACTTAGAAAACTCAATGATCTGCTCAGTTTGCTGTTATTGATGTGCTAAAGCTAGTGCTTAGTTGTATTTTTTTGCTTGGTAATTTTCTGCACATGTGGTATGTTCATTTGGAAGGATAGTCATCTCATGGATGAGTATGGATTGAATATTGACACAATTGTGGCTTCCTCAATGAACATATATAACACTGAGGTTTTGGAGGGTATTCGTGTTTGCATAAGTATTTAAACATAACGATGTCAAACTATTCTCTTATCTTTGGCTTACAACATCCAGGAGGCAGCTTTCCTATGAAATGCCATGGCTCATTTTCTGTGGAGACTTTATATACTGAACTAATATTCTATAAGGAGAGAAATGATATAAATTATTTTTGGGTTACTTGGTGGTATTTGAGTCAGTCTCATCTTGTTAATCATATGTTTTTTCGGTTTAAATATTGTGTTAGGTTGAAATAGATGGACAGGTCTTGGGGAAGGGGATTGGGTTGACATGGGATGAGGCCAAGATGCAGGTATGTTCCTTTTCTTCTCTAATTTGGAAATGTTTGTCGACATCAATGTTCTTTATTTGTTTTGAATTGTATTTTGAACATGCTTTTATTAGGCCGCTGAGAAGGCTCTTGGAAGTCTAAGGTCCATGCTTGGTCATTTTCCTCCAAAACGCCAGGGTTCTCCAAGGTGGGTGATTTGACTTGTTGCTGGTGTTTGGTGGGTGAATCATTTTCCTTCTGTGCATTACAAGGGTAATTTAAATATATGACATGATTTGGCTGGCTTGTTAAAAAATATAATCTTTCTGATTGGTGAGGCAGGTTTGATGGTTTATCCATCAATACTCAATTTCTTCACGTTTCTCCCAAGCATTTTCTGTACATGAAAACAAAAAGTTGTTCTATTTTGTTATCTCAATTGATTTTACATGTCTGGTCCTATATGGTAGAATTTCAACTGCCCCCCCTTTTTTCCTTTATTTTGTTTACTAGGAAATATGTTAATTATGGTAATTAATCAGGTCTCTGCAAGTGATGTCCAGCAAACGTTTGAAGCCAGAGTTTCCACGAGTTCCACAACGGATACCTTCTGCTAGATTTCCAAAAAATGCTTCTGTTCCGTGAAAAGACCGTTGCATCTTTGTTCACTTTCCCTGTATGGCTGCTGCTATTGGGACATGTCAACCTTCCAATGCCTGTTCAGACCAAGGACCTGCCAGTCCATTGTTAGCCTTAAGCTCTTCCGAACAAAAGTTTGTGCCAATCTAATGGAAAACTCCTACCAGAGCGATTAATGATTCTTTCGAAGAGGAAGGAGGAGATGCCTTAACAAGCAACTTCAGCTATGAGATGCTCATTCTGGTAGAATTTCTTGGCGCTGTGTTGCATGCATCAGTTCTTAGAAAGCCCCAGATGATTAAAGAAAAGGTGTTGCCATGTAGCCCTTAGATTTTTCTTCACTATGATGACATTGGTGCCAACATTGGGAGAGCGTACTTGGGTTGATTTAATTTCTGGAATTCATGTCTAAGCGGAAAGTAATTAGGTACAAATACATATGGCATCGAACAAGGAAGCTTCTTGTGATGCTGAGAGTATGTTGATGGCCAAAATTAGGTACATACTAACCATTTACGGTTATTGTAACTCAGCTGACTTATAATCTCTCTCTCTCTCTCTCTCTCTCTCTCTCGTCCAGTTACAGCACTCCAGCAAGAGTTGAATTTGTTAATTGACGAGTTCTGACATCTATGTATTTTATCTGCATAGTGATGTTAACCAATGCAATGTAGTTTCTGGATGCATGGAATTTGTAAAAGACCAAGGGAAAATAATGAGTTTGACCAGCAAACAAGATACTTTCTATGTTAATAACTTCCCACTATTCTTTTACAATAAGCATCATAGTCAATGCATCGATAATATTCTCCAAATTATTTCATTTATAAAATTCAAAGGACCTGCGGTGTATTTAAATACACAAGGGACCTGTGGTTTATTTGCTTTCAATAAAGGACATGTGATCGATTTTTAACACGAAGGATCAAACCCTGTTCATTAGTCTGATTAAAAGGACGTAGTTTTGAAATTTTTTTATTTTCTCTCCCATGTTTCATTATTTTTCTTTTTCTTTTTTTTCCTCTCCCTTCGTTATTCCTCTCTCTTCCTCTTTCTTTCCGGAGAAAAATGCAGGTTTTGGCGAGGTTTTTTGTACTGTTAGACGCTAAATCAAATGCGAAATTAGCCATATTGAAGCAAAGAACGAGTGAATGAGGCTTGATTTACCCGTGAGAGCGCATAGGCAAGCAGATCGAAGCTAAAGGTAGACAGAGCAAGCAGTGGCAGGGGTGGAAAACAGGGGA
>JAYMTT010000708.1:0-11757 GCA_036898025.1 Hypseocharis bilobata
TGATTATTAGAATTTCAATTTCTTTGTTGCAAATTAAGAATATTTTAATGCTTCCCTTTTTACTAGTATTATAATTAATTTATAGTGTACTATGAATTATATAGAACTATTTATAAACATTGTGTAATATATTGTATAGAGAGAAAAAATGAGAGACAGAAATTTACATAGCCCCAAGTTAATAAGTGTGGGTCCATCACAATTGGGCTAATGAGTCCATTGCAATTGGGCTAATAGTCCAAGTTAATGAGGCCCATGATTTGTTGTATGACCTTTTGGTCATTTCACATAATTTTCATGGGAAAGTCAAATTTGAAGTAAACAATGCTCACATATAAATTATTTATGAATCCCCAAATATCTCATAAGATACTCATAAAAAGCTCATTTTGGTTAAAAACCTATCACCTTCGTTGTCTTTTCTCTCCGAAAATCCCAAATCTCATAAAACCCACATCAGTTACAGACCCGATGATCGGCTTGTGGCACTACTCCATCTGCACAACCGAGTAGTAGCCCTCCTGGTTCTTGATGTCTCCTTTAAAGATGTCCCCCGCCGCCGTGAGGTCAATGCCAGAACAGAATGACCAACTCGTCCCGGACCTACAAATTCATGGAATTTTGTATGCAACGTCAGAGAGATGGAGATGAGAACAAAAAAAAAAACAGAAGCTAGAGAAAGACACTCAAAAGACTTATTTGGTTTGATTTTTCTCATTATTTTCATATATGGTAGCGTTTTAAGTGTGGTATTTTTTCAGATAGGTTTGCAAAATGTGAACCATTGATTCTAGCCAGCGCTAAGGTGTCAGCTCCTAAAGGTAGCAAATGGGGGATTCAATATGGAGGGGGAAATAGAGAGGAGTCGAATCCGATTAATTTCACTGAGGTCTAAATAAAATACTTTAAAAATATTCATTCATTACATTATGCTGCATGAATTGTGAACTATTTCACATGATCTTTGTATAAAGAATATAATAAGTACTGCTCTCTCTTCCATCTCCCTAATTTTTATTCGCAAATAATGAACATTCTTACTTGTAATAAAATTTATACTTTGTATTTTATGGCTAATGAGCTATTGGTCAAACACTTAAGGTTGAGACCTTGAAACTTGAAGATTTAAAGCTCAAGTGCATGAGACATAGGTCCCACTCAGGTCTTAGGTATTGGCTACAATAGGTGTAAATCGTGAAAGGTGTAAGTTGTGGTGTGTCACTCTAATTAAGGTGACTATCATAAATATGTGATATGAGAAGAGAATGTTAATTTTTTTTCTTTTTGGTTCATTGGAGGGATTATTGGCCAAATTACATTTAATCGAAACCAAGCCCACAACAAGACTTGAAACCACACTCTCACTCATGAGAGGAACAACTTTGCCACCAGACCATTAACTTGATGATTAGAGAATGTTAATTTATGACACGGCTTATTTAAATTTAATTATCTAAAACAATTTAGTGAGAAAGTGTCGATACAAATATCTAACTCAAAATTTTACGATGCCTCCGCTTTTTTCTTTCTTTTATAAAACACAGAAAACAAAAGTCAAGCAAACAAGCTAGGCACCACAAGGGAACCATCCTGGTAATTCTTTAGATTATTAAAATAAATTCAAAAAAATAAATTCAAACATGAAAGAAAAAAAAAAGGTTTGCCAAGAGCTTCCTTGCCTATGTGTTTTTCATGGAAATGAAAATCCCAATATTTTCTCAAGAAAAAGGATCGTTTATGGTCGGCGAGGCCACGTGTCGAAAAGGCATGATCTCTGGTCACACCATTAGTCAACGAACAAGTGTCAGCTAGGTCCCACACACCCTCCACCGTGGCACCTCACAAGGAAAACGCGGCGACCGTACATGGAGCTGGAGCTCCCTAATCTTTGGCATTTATGCGAGAAAAACTTTTTTTATGCTGCCATTATCAAATAATATCAACCTCGTAATAATACTCAGTACTCGTCCCTTTCCTTCCCTGCTCCAACAACTTCCAGACACACACACACACTCTCGCAGTCACTCTGGCACCTCCGCGACGCCCTGATTTCAGGCCGGCGACTTCCGAGATGTCGACGAGGACGTCGACGTCGGATGTGTACCTCCACGTCGTCGACGACGTCACCACCAAAATGCGCCAAGCTTTAGATGCCGCCGGTGACGACTCAGCTCTCAGCCACCTTCAGGCGGTACCGTTCCCTCAACTGATTCCTCTTCTTGGTTTAGCATTTAGGCAAAATCTAGAAAAGAAACCACAAATTCTTGAGAAATCGCATGTGAGTTAAGTTCAGTGTAGGGGATCAAAACGGTGATTCTTTGTTTTAAGTGTTTTCTTGGAAGTATATTTGTACTCTGTGATGAACATCAACTTCTTTGAACTTTTGATGTCATGAGGATTTAAAAGCTGCATGGGTTGAATGATTTTTCCGAAGAATATTTTGGCTCTTTTGGGGGAGAAACCACAATTTAATTTAGTTGTGTGAGGTGTATGCACAATAATTGTGCAATGTGTCCTAGATGCATTAGCATCATGCACCACCTTGTAACTTTGAACAAATGGAATCTCATATTTCACCTAAACCATGAAAAATAGGATATGGAGATTTATGAATGAATGGCGCTTGATTAGGTACATATGACACATAAATATTGCTGTTTGAGAAATAGATGTGTTCAGTTGGATGTTGAACAGATTAATCACACCGTTATTAATAAGTTTTAAGCCCATTTCGATGTCCAAAAAGTTCAAAAAGTATACAATAATCCTTTTCAATGCTTAGTGTAAACTCATATAAGGACACAGAAAAAGTAAATTGTAATAAAAACATGATTTGGATGCATCCAAATGCCTTGTGAGAGTATAAACTATGCTATGGTACAGTTCATTCATTAATATAAAGGGTATACACATTCAGATAATTGATACTTCGTTTCTTTGATCTTTAATTGCAAATACATAACAAATGGCTCACCGCCTTTTTATCAAAAAGAAAGCCTCATCACCTTTGACGTTTTCATTTATTTAAAAATTCATTCATATCAGCTTTCACATTAGCTCGTATAAATTCCCTGAAAGTGTCATTCCTCCTCCTATATAATGATGGTTTTCTTTTTAGGGATAAAATTCTTTGAGGTAAGTTACTGAATTTAATAACCTTTTCAGAAACTATGCACAGCATCCACTTATAAATACCATATGATGTCAAACGTAATTACCTCATGCAATACATAGTTCATACATCAATACAACTACATATGTTGTAGAATAGAGCTTTAGAAAGCAATACACTTTAGTGACATTCAGCTTTTTTATGTACCTTACTTTCTAGGTTAATGATTTGGGTATAGTTCATTGAATCCACAAGTCTCAAGGCATAGGATAATACTGCAGTATCTTAATTGTGGCTGCCCTCTAGTGCTGGGTTCCACATATTGTTAAACCCAGAAATTTGACAAGGGACATTATGTCAGGCCTGCAGCAACTAGATATTCACTTGAATCTGCAAAATCAAAATTGTTTATATACTGCTTTAAGTTTGAGCTGGGTTTTCTGATACATTAATGCTTGTAGACTTAGTTTGCCTTAGATTTTCTTCTAATTTAAAGTGATAGAACACGCTGTTACAGATGGTAATGATGATAGTGATATGTAGTTTATCAAGGATGTATGTACTATTCCTGTTTCATGCACCGCTCTATTATGAAGTTCTTATATATGTTTATCTGATTCTTGGGTTTTGCATACCAGCTGTGGGAGTTGAAAATGGTGCAGTCTGGAGTTGTGCAAGGTCCCTTGGAAGTAAATTCTTCTCCCAATGGTGTCCCAACCCCTGTACATGATCTTAATGTACCTTATGAAGGGACAGAGGAATATCAGACTCCGACCGCCGATATCCTTTTTCCACCGGTAAGCATAATTAGTCCCCACATACAATTTAATTAGACAAAATAATGCACTCATATGCAGTTGCCTGGGTTCGTTTACTTATTTCTTTCAAGAGTGCTGTATTCCAGTATTTACACGAAACGTAGTAGATTAAATAGAAGAAACAGATAAGCAAGCATTGATTATTATGTAAAACATCTTGAAATACCTCTATCGTATTTTAACAATCTTGCTCCATCTTTGGTTGACGTATCATATAGTAGAATTGTCATATTCAATTGTGCCATTTGACTACAGGTTAGTTGGCATTGCCATTCTTTGAAGATAGAAACAATTGAGACTATTTTCCAGTGTGTTTTGGAGAGGAGATAGTGAGGGGAAGAAATGAGTGTGGAAGGTTCTTAAATGGCCAAGATTTGATGTAATTGGAGGTTTTTTACCCCTGTTCAGTTAAACCTAAGTTGGAGTTTCGCACGCTTGCTGTTATACGTTGGTGATCAGATTCTGCTGCTTTGGTTGGATGAGGTTAAGTAAATGGATTAGAAGTTTCTTTAAGGGTGTCAATGTGATGGTTTTGGAAGGGATTTTGTTTTTTCCCCTGTTAATATTGTTGCTTCCGACCAGTACTGAGAGATAATCAGTTGGTTTTTCATCTCTTGAATGCTCATAATCATACATAGGAATTTTGTCATAGTGAGATGTTGTCACTTGTCCATTTAGCTTCAGTGTTCAACTAAAGCAAGTGGTACCAGAAGTTTTAAAAGGAAATCGCAAAGATGGACATCGTGAGTATTGGCATCTCCCACTGAAGTTACATATTTGCCTCCAAAATCTGCAGTTGAGCACGACTTTTGGTCTGCTAGATAGGCTGTCATTTATTTGTAGGACCTTTGAAGAGTTCAAAATCACCTTAGGAACTTGATCTTTGTCATGGAAAGTAACGAAAGTAACTTCTTCTTCTTCTTCTTCTTCTTCTTTCTTTTTCTTTTATTTTTTATTTTTATATATAACTATTTGTTTGTGGTTAACTATCAAACTTCTGATTATCTTGGTTTGGGTGTTTGAAGTTTGAACCTTGAGGTGCAGTCAGCTAGTTATGCAGGACCTCATTAGAGTTTCTGGCAATCTGTTCATAATAGTACGTAACACAATGCATCACTTTAGCAACAAATTCCATTAACAAATTTATCATACCAAAACCAAAAGAAAAGATTGCTCGCCCCTCCCCCTGTATCTTTTTCTTCTCCTCATCTCTCTTATTTTGTGTCCTCTCTCCACATGTGTAGGGTTGTTTGCTAGTTTCTGTTGTCTGGTTAGTGTACATATTAACACACGGAAAGTGCAAATGGCAGTTTCTCATGTTGCGCTGACTTGTTATTTAGTTCCTTCAATGTTTAGCTTCTTTTGGCACCATGTTTTGTACTGATTAACGTTTTATTTGTAGACACCTTTACAGACACCTATACAAACACCTTTAGCAGCAGACCCCAGACAATCTCAGCACTCATCTGCTGGACGAGGTGGAGATCGAATAGAAGCTGATGAAGGTGCAGCTGGCAAAACTGGAACTCCAGCTCCTTACATGGTATTTACTGAGATACTTGTAGTGAGATGTTTTTAGTAAAACAACAAAAGTTTTTATTTTTTATTTTGAACTAAATCTTGTAAGATATACTGTCTTCTGGCCTCTTTCGCCTAGACAAGGAAGCCATACGTCCTGATAGATATGGTGATCCATACAATAAATGTGGAACTAACATAATTATGATGTTGCTTTGTTGCATCTCACTGCAGTACTTTTTTTTTTCCCTTCCAGCTACTGCCATCTCCTTGGATGAAGCAAAGACCTCTTGGTGTTGATGTAAATGTTGGTGAGTTGTGGTTTGGTACAATGGAATTCTTTACATCATATGTAGACTGTCCTTAGTATCACCGTTTTTCTGACATATTTTCTTTATTTTTTCAGCATACACGGAGACACAGGAAGAGGGAGGACTTTCAGAATCACAGCCACCAACAAAGGTCATTCCTGTCATGAGTTTTATACGGTTTTTGCTCAGTCACTTGTATATATTCTGGCTCATATATCGTTACTCTATACCATTGATTTTGAGTACCTCTCTCTCTCTCTCTCTGTAGCAAATGTATTGTTTCATCTGTTTAGTCAACATAGTTATTTTCTTCCATCCTATGTTTATCCCATATATTATAGCCGGAATGCATAATGAACTTGTCATCGACATTGTTTGGACATCTGCTTATCAAATGAGTATCCTTGTACAAGATGTTGAAAATGGTGCTGTCTACATTACCATTTTTGAATAACATTTTATAAAAAAAATTTACATCTGAACCTTCTTGCATGTGGTCAAATTAGAGGTTCAGGCCTTATCTTAATTTAAACATCTAGATCTACCCATATCTCATGAAAAGCATGTTTTCCCTTGCTATAAAAAAAATTGTTCATATTTATTTCCCCCTTTTATTTGATGCTTATAAGCTCAACTAGTATTGTATTTTTTTTTTCAAAAAAAATTGTACTAAGGTAGGATTTGGACTTTGGATTATTTTGAAGGGAATTGGAATGAGAATGAGAATTGTGAGCTTTAAAATCCTTGTTTCAAGGATGTATACACATTATTTGAAAGGAAAGGGAATGGGAATGAGATTCTCATTACTCTTCTCTTTAGAGGGAATGGAAATGGGCTAAGGGAATGGGAATGGAGTCAGAAGGAGAATGAGATGTATGGTTCCTAATTTAAGCATAAATTTGGGTGATTCCGATTCTTGATTCTGATTCCCTAACAAAATAATCCAAATGCAACTTAAGTGTGTTGAGGAAAGGTTTTGAATTATAATTGAAAACCGGCTTGTACAATTAATATAATTTTCTCTATGCTTTGCTACTGCTTTTTGCAATCATATTGTTTCTTCGTTGGGCTTATATCTTTTAGACTATACTCAACATCTAGGATACAACTATGGTGAAAAAGAAAATGTGGCCAGAAATTTGTAGTTTGGATCTTTATATCTACCAATCATAGCAACTGAAGTGAGTTTGGTTGTTCTGATATGACACTATTTCGGTTTTGTTTTTCTATAATTATTCAAAACTGGTTATTGTTAGTTTTTATAAAAATTAAAACAAAAAAAAAAAAACTTTGGTTTTACCTGGCTATGGTTGTGGCTTTTGTGCTATTGTATATTTTCTTGTCTTTTCTTGTTCTGATCTGTTTGACAATTCTTGATTAATAGGAATCCTCATGAAATTACTATCTGTTTCATCTCAATATGCCATTATCTACTGGTTATGGCATTCTTATTACTAGACTGTGAGGGCTTGATTTTCAGTTTGCTTTAAGTTTTCTCTGTTTAAAAGAATATCGTATCGTAAAATTCATGCAGATAGGTGTCTTTGTTCCACTCAAAGATCAAATTTTATTCATGACTCAGAGACCACCTTGATTCGTAAAATGAAGCTTGAAGGATTTCGTTGTTGTTTAAGCTAGTTAATGGATTTTGAACAATTATATTCTGAATTTTGCTGTTAAAGAAAACAACTGCAAAGGACAGCATAACTTTCTAAAATTGGTTACTGAGTTTGTTTATGTGCTAAATTGGAGCCCATTCACCAAGAGTATCTTACCTTGTGGTTTAAATGCGATATACCCACAGCCATCAGTTCTGGTTTATAATATTCTCCTTTGCAGCAAAGGAATAGAGGCCCTAGTTTCTTTTCATGTAGATGGAAAATTATGTTGGTTGTTTCCGACAACCATGAGGGTTTTTTCATCTCTTACATGTAGGGTTTAGTTGTTTACGGCAAAGGATGGTAAGAAACTTTTTGATATTTACTTGTCATGCTTTTGAATGCATAACATTGCAAGGATTTTTGCTGTTGTAGTAAATTAAGTTACTATATTAACTTTTGCTTCTTGGTGTGTTTATTTTGTTCTTCAGGATTCTTGCCTGCAATCTGCCAAACGGAAAAGAGAGGAGCACCCTGCAAAACTTCCAAAAGGAAAAATTCCTCAGCAAGATGGATCTGCAGATAAATTCTTGGAGGGCTCTGTTCATCAAAAGGTCTGTAATAAATTCCTTCACTCTTTTGATTTTTGTTTGTACATCTGTTGTATGAATGCTTGTGCATTTAAATATTGATTGATACTACATGAGTTTTATAAGCATTAATTTCCCTTGTTGAAGAACTACATTAAGTTATAATGTTTTAAATTTATTATTATATGCCCTTTCTATCTAACCATGAGGTGTATAAAGCGCTTGTGGTTGGAATTTAATCGTTTTAAGTACCCAATTTTTATGGCATAATAGATTGTTATACAAATGATATTATTAACCGATCCTGCATAGCACTCCTATAATTTTTCAACACTACAGTAATCTTTGATCATTTGATTTGAAACAGTATAAGGGTTTCTAGTATACTATGAGACAGTTCACATGTGAGAGTAGTCGTAAGTTGAAGAAGTAGCGGATAAGTGAGAAATTGATATGCGATGTTAGGCCCCTGACCTGATGACTGATCTGGTTATGATGAGCATGTTCCAAAGGCCTTACTCGCCACCCAATTTCATATATCTCTCCAACAATTGGTATCAAAGTCAGGTTGCAAAGAACACGAACCAATACCTTCCACTCGCCCACTCCTGACAAGTTTCGTCTAGGAAAATTTCCTTGTTTTCTGTTTTCATTTTATTTGACATGGAAAATTAAAAGAAGCATATGTTTGGTTGCAAATAGAAATGGAGAGAACTTTTCTAAACCAAGCTTGCGTAAGAGTTCTACACTAGGTAATGATTTCCATTATGTCATCTCTTCTCTTTCACTGTAAATGGACCACAATGTTGCAATGGCCATCATCTATACAATTCATCTGCAGTTAATCTATTCTGTTAGCAAGATAATGGAATTTTGACAAGAGGCATTACCACGTAAGAATGTATGTTAAGGCAGAAACCATACAGCGCTTGCAATCAAAGTCAGTCTAGCTCTCCAGATAGCTTTATCCCTCCGACCTGCTTACCCTTCTGTTCAAGAAATGGTAGATAGTCTCTACTGTGACAAAGATCATACATAAGCGTTCTCTAGGAAATAAAGTAAAAAGTTATTCACTCCTATCTCTGCTCTAAAGGTTGTTTGGACTCTAGAAATTATGGCTGTTATCCAACGTTACTATATTAGGTATACAAGCTGCACAATTCACAGTGATCTAATGGAGATAGTGAGTGATGTCTACATTCGTGACTTTTTGGTGGTACACAAGGTTCAACAGTGACAGCTTAGGCTCCTTGATTAGTAACCAAACTGGAAATATTCTTATTGTGATTGGATGATAAAAATGTCTCGTCCTTTTTGGTCTCTGTTTGCTTCATATTATTTCAATGAGCAGCATGGCCGCATATTTCAGACTCTTTAGAAGCATTAATGAGCACCCAAAAGTATACACAAAAGTTGAACAAATGAGACCAATAAATTGAATGCTGAACTTCAAATACTAAATTATAAGCAACTTTCATTATTTCTCAAAAAAATTTCAAGTCTAGGTATCTGTTTCTTTTAACTTTTCCCAGCTTTCGCAAACTGAGAGTGGCTTTGGATTAGAAAAATTGTTAATCATGACTTCTCTCTTTTTATTCCACGAGTCTTCTGTTCACATAGTGCCTTTAACTCTGTTTTTTAGTTGATCATCATATCTGCAATGGTCATAATCTCATTGCCTAGGGGTTGAGATTGTGTATTGTCATCTGGCAGGTTTCATCAATGAAAAACTTATCAAATGATGCTCATGCTGAGACATCGCAACAATGGCCTGATGCTTCATTTTCTACACTGGTCAATGCGACGCAGGAGGATGCCTTAGTTGATCCACTAAAAGATGGCTCTGGTTATTTTTATGATGATGTAAGTAGCATAGAATTATCTATTTATTCTATCTGACATGAGTTAAAAATTTTAATATATTTCTGATTACCATTTTATGCGAGAGGAAGATTTTCTGCACGGAAGACTCCAATGCACCTTCTTCTCATGGTAGAGCCTCGAAGCGCAAAATATCTTTCTGCTTTTCATTCCATTATGTATTTTCCTTCCCTCATTATTTTGGAATAGCATAATGAAGGAGTAGCTTAAATTCCAACATAAAAAAAGGTATCTTAAGTCTAGTATCTTGCCTTTTTACAGATATGCTTCCTGTAACTGTTGCCGAAACTCCTAAACCACCAGAAACTCAATCTGATGCGGATGATGAAAGTCTATCAAATGAAGATTACGACGACGAATTGTATAGTCCGGAGCAGGCAGAAGTGTTCAGTATACCTGATCTGGTCTTGGCCCAATTTGAAAAGGTATGACCATCAGGCTGATATTAATGGAACTACTGTGAGATGAGCAATGATATAACAGCTTATTGGGTGCCAGTAAAGGAACCTTAAATTTTGTAAATTTTAGCTTTATTTAGTTTCTCAAGCTGCATGCTTCTCATTATTACTAAATTGGATGGATTTTTCTATTCTATGGATAGCTGTGCTTTCATCTTAATTCAATTTGAATAAATAGTTTTGGCATCTACAGGTAACTAGGGTGAAGAGCAAGTGGAAGTGTATACTTAAGTCTGGGATAATGCGCATAAATGACAAGGATGTATTGTTCAGAACGGTGGGTTTCAATTTCTGTCCTCTGTTCCAAGATTGTTTTTTCTTCCCTTTTTATCTCTTTTCCCCCTGATTTTCTGATTCATATTGCAGGCAAATGGCGAATTTAATTTCTGAGGCTTATAATGAATGGTAAGCTGTTGATTTATATTTCTTTATTAATTCATTTTCCATTATATATGTAATTTTGTGTTCTTTGAGTTTCTTTCTGTACTTACCAGTGATAAGAGTAAGTATGAATTTAGGTTCTTAAGGCATATACTCTTTAATATTATTTTTCTGCAAAGCTATTGGGCTTATGTAGGCAAATGAAGTACCAGGCTATAGGATCTAAATTTTGTGTCATGTTGTGCATAGTTTCATACTGAATTTCTAACGGTCAGTAGACTTAGAATTAAACACAGTTATTGAACCAACTAGTAGTAGATACATGTACCTCAACGAACACATACTTTAAGATTGCTTGAGAGAACAAACAACATATTCTTGTTCTCTCTGGGTAAAATTATTAGGCTGGATTTACTTCGAGAATGTGATATAAGCAAAAATGATGGTTTTGATCAGTTTCTGGTTGCCTTGCAGAGTTCCAACAACTACTCATGGATCAAGTCAATGGAGAAAGCCAATTAGGAAAGCATCCACAAGCTGATGTATTTTTGTGTGCATATGCTTCTAGACCAACTCGCTACTAATTTTCCAAAAACAGATGAATCTTGACTAATTTCCTGCAATATCTTTAGTTGATCGTTGATGTTACTTGTAAATGGGCACTGCCTTTGCCTATCTAGACCTGCAAAAACACTATCAAGTTAACATAGAAATCTAGCCGAGTTGGCTCGAAAGGTGGATGATTAACATCAGAGAAGCTCGAATATACGGTTTTGTCACTGCTCAGCTACTACATTCTATGTGGTTTCAGATATGTTCCAAATAGTTAGTATACTTTCTTTCTTTTTCTCATTTGAGGAAAGAGGTTTGGTGTAAGTTTCATATCCTGAATTTGTTTGGTCTGGAAAAGATTTGATGTCTTATGGTTCTGGTATCTGCCTTGTTCTTGTATGTCACCTGCCCCAGGCCTTACCTAGATTTGGTCGACACATGACAGTGTTGGGCACTAATTGGGCTCACGTGGAAATTAACAGCTCAACTTGAGCTGCAAGTGCAACCCACCGTGAATTTATTGAGCTCCAGAGTGGGT
>JAYMTT010000709.1:0-11756 GCA_036898025.1 Hypseocharis bilobata
TGATGAAGCAATTTTGGTGACAGGAGCAGGTGCCCATCTACTCGAGACCCAGAGTCTGAGTCAGCTCAACCGGAGGCAGAGCCAGCAGCTCCCTCATCCAACGCCGCCGCCGCCGCAGCTTCGGAAAAGAGATGGCCGGGATGGCCTGGAGACTGCGTGTTTCGGATCATCGTGCCGGTCCTCAAGGTCGGTAGCATAATTGGGCGCAAGGGCGAGCTGATCAAGAAGATGTGCGAGGAGACCCGAGCTCGAATCCGCGTTCTCGACGGTGCCGTTGGTACTCCTGATCGCATCGTGAGTCTTTACACTATACACCTTCTCCGTGAGCTTTATTGTGTTTTCTTGGTGTTTTCACTGTAAAATTAGTGTTTTTAATTTTTCACAGGAGCCCTAAAAACATCTTAAGAAGCAAAAGACTGTATTTTTGTCATGGAGAAATAGAAAAGAGAAGAATTTGGATTTAATTTTTGAGTTCCTAATGGCTAAAATAGTATAAAACCTAGTTGGGTGCTTGCCAACATGTTTGGTTTGAAACTGAACAGGATACACTGAACCAATTCGGACAATGTTCCAAAATTATTAGATTGGATCTGTTTTTTTTCAGATTTTGTCTCTACTTGGTGGAACGGAGAAATAAACAAAGGAATCTCATGTTTCCGTTACTGTGCATTGCATTTCAAAATAAATGAACTTGAAGCAATTAAACAAAATTTAGGATAGTGTCCATATAACCATTTTAATTTAATTCTTTATTAGGTGTTGGTATCAGGAAAGGAAGAGCCAGAAGCACCTCTATCACCTGCGATGGATGCTGTAGTAAGAATTTACAAACGTGTTGCGGGATTGTCTGAGAGTGACGGTGGGGCTGCTGGAGGTGCCTTTTGTTCAATCCGGTTATTGGTAGCATCTACGCAAGCCATTAATCTAATTGGAAAACAAGGTTCATTGATTAAGTCTATACAAGAGAGTACTGGTGCTTCTGTGCGTGTTTTGTCAGGAGGTATGTGTTAAATGTCCAATCATCATGCTTTCTCCATGTTATTTGTCTTTTTGGGTTTTAGTTATATTTTTGAACTAAATAAAAAATTAATAGCTTCCACTTTCCTGTTTATTAGATATTCTTTTCCCTTCTGCAAAATATTTATATGCAAGTTTCTATGCATGTTACATTTATTATATGGTTTAAAACTAGAAAATTGCTTTCCCATAGGAATTTAGTTATGGACCATTTACCTGGACTTTTATGGATGTCCAATCCACTGCTGGGTTCGTCTAATTTTCGATATTCTCCATCGTTTTGGAGCATCCGGTAGTGGTATGACTCACACAGCCATACCCTTACAGTTGTGAGGAGTATTCTGAGTGAAGTGAAGAACTCAGGTAAAACAGGTTATGCAAAAGTGGAAGGAACAAGGAACAATGAGCTGTGGTCTTTTCAGGGACCTGGTTGTGTTATGGGATCTTCTAGTGCCTAGGTAAGCAAATTATGGGGGATAAAAAGGTAGAGGTAATTACAGGGCTTTGGCTTTGATTTTTAAACTATGCTAGAGCCATGCACGCTTTTTATTTCTTTTGAAGGAATAGGCAGAGAGCATAGCTCTGGGCCCTTCGTTAAATAAGTTGATAGGCACCTTAAAACATTGCAAGGTGTTCAAAGATGTTTTGCAGTTTTTTCTGCTGGGTTCTGGGAAGATGAGTGAGCAAAATCAATGTATTTGATGGTGATAGGAGAGAAACTTATGTGAAGTATAAACTCCATTGCAGTTAAGACCAGAGGAAGATGCTTAGAATTATACTATAGAAGTCTAAGCCTTGAGTTAAACCCTGGATTGGCAATTGTGAAAATACCGTTTACTGTATGGTAACTGGTTGTTTACAGGTCCTTTGTTATTGCTTATGGTGAAGATGTTATTTCAGTTTGGGTGCCATATAGTCATCGACTAGGATAAAAAGCCTTGGCTTGAGACTTTCTCTTATTTGTTTTATGATCAAGGTAGAAATATTCAAGCATAGCATAAGAGGGACCATGTCACAGTGTCATTGCCTCATGCTTGAAGTCACTCAACCTATTAAGGACCTTTATAGATAAGATTTTTCAGTACCCATTATACTTATACCACAGACGAATTCGGCTGTTGAAGAAAGGAATTGTAGTATATCATGATTGAGAATTTGAGTCGCTAGTATTTTCAGTACAGTCACGTCGAGGTTATTTTAGGAAGCTTGATGGAGAAGTGCTGTATGAAAAGGTATGCTGTCCATGGACTTGGGTAATTGAATGGTTAATCGAGCATGCAAGGGGAGATGTATGGTCAGGTCAGTCAATAAAGTGTCTGCCATCGTGTCTGGAATGACAGATCCTTCAGAAATATCGGAAATCAGGAGGTAAAAGAATAGGACTATTAGATCTATGTTCTCAGGTTGCAAGGGAATGTCAGACTTAGTTAGAAACAGAATTTGGCAACTCGCCAGTTGATGTGGGGTTCAAAATACCTCGGGTGATTCCTTGTGGAAATGTACAATTGGTTTTGGACCTTACTGATAGCTTCAACTCTATGTAGAAGAGAAATCAGAAACTAGACAAAGTGGTATATGCTGGGATTCCTGGTGGGGATTCCCATGGTAAATATCGTGCAATAGATTTGGGGATCTGACAAGATCTCTTTAATTTCCCAGTTCCTTTAGAACAGCATAATTTCTTCTATTTGATTGGCCCCTCAATTCTGCCAATAGGTTGTTTTTCTTATAGCTAGATGTGGTTTGTGTCGGAAAGCATTATTTTTACTTTGTTTTTTATGTATGCAATATGCGTCCAAACATGACTGATGGTACTAAATTTTGTGCTTCCAGATGAAGTGCCTTTTTATGCTGCGGCAGATGAGAGGATTGTGGAGTTGCAGGGAGAAGCTCTGAAAGTTCTCAAGGCTCTAGAAGCAGTAGTGGGGCATCTAAGGAAGTTCTTGGTTGATCATAGTGTGCTTCCCCTTTTCGAGAAGACTGTAAGCTTTAGATTCCTTTTCTTTTCTCTTCCCTCTCTCTTTTCATGAGGCTCCTCTTCTGCTGGTTTCAATTGATTCATGTTTTTGTTTATTTATTTTATTTCATTGGATACTGTAGTATGCTAATTGATGTTATCTCCATTTGTAGTACAATGCAACTATAGCACAAGATCGCCAGGCAGAGACATGGCCTGAGAAGTCATACACTCCTTCTCAGCCTGGAATTGGCAACGATTATCCTCTATCAGCAAAGAGGGAATCTTTATACCTTGACCGTGAAAGTCAATTGGAATCACAAATGCCACCTTCTGGAATTTCACTCTATGGACAAGATCCTGGCCTTCCTGGATTACGTTCTTCAGGACTTGCTCGTGCTGGTGCTCCTATTGTTACTCAGGTTGGTTACATCTGTCAAGTTTTCTTGTCTGTGGTTGCTTGGTGTCACATATGTGTAGAAAGCAATTTCTTATTTTGTATGCCCTGTTCTATACTTCTTTAGAAACTTGGAGCAATTTCCTTTACTTTTTGAGCATAAAAGAATGTTAATTAGGGATACAAATAAAAAGGGATTTATTTTAGTCCTGCTATCATTATTTACTTTGTTGTTTCCTGTATCTAGATTGCGCAAACTATGCAAATTCCACTTTCTTATGCTGAGGACATCATTGGGATTGGAGGGTCGAATATTGCATACATTCGCCGTACTAGCGGAGCCATCTTAACTGTGCAAGAGAGCATGGCACTGCCTGATGAGATCACTGTGGAAATCAAAGGGACCTCATCACAGGTGCAGATGGCTCAACAACTGATCCAGGTAGGACGCTTCCCTTGGCTTACTCTTTCAGTTTTGATAATGGAATATTCACAGGGAGTGGTTGTTGGTGTGCTGTATTGGTAACGAAACTAAGGCAGTTATGTGAGAGTGTATCATAATAGATAGTTGATTTATAATTAAATTCTTTTAGAAAAAAAATCCTAACCTTGATTAATGATTTTTCTTGTGAGAGGTAATTCAAGGTTATATCCTCTGTTAGTAAGAGCTCTTGTTCTTTTCCCCACCAAATTAAAATTAGACTACCACCATTTTGAATATTCTTTTTCTGGTTTAACCCCCTTTTCACACAGAAAAGTATTTGCTTGATATTTTCTCCAAATTACTTCTCTTTTAGTTGGTCGCCATGCTTGTTCAGAGACCTCAAACATATAATTTTGGTATACTCTCCTAGATAAATATTCTGTAAAAATCATTGGAAATGAAAACTTTGCTGATCATTTGAGAATATTCTGGAAATTTTTGAGGATCATTGAAGGGACAAGTGTCCAACTGTCCATATCTTCATCCTTTTCTCAACTCTGGAACATGTATTTTGAATTGGTTATTGCCCTTTTCTTTTTGGCACTAAGGTACCTTCCCGTTCGAAATGTGTATATTTTCCCGATAATCTTGAACATTTCTTGCCATGGAAATGTAAATTTTGTTATCAAGTAGTTCTTCAAATGTTGAAAATTTTTGTTACTCCGAAATAAATGAGAAATATGGCTGACAAATGCCTTATTACCATATTTTTTATTCATAGGAATTTATAACCAGTCACAAGGAACCAGTTCCAAGCAGCTATGGCAAAATGGACTCTGGTTTGAGGTCTTCCTACTCTCATTTGGGCAACTCATCTTACTCTTCATCGTCCTTGCCGTCTCAATCCTACGGTGGATATGGATCTTCTGGTTTAGGAGGCTATGGTAGTTTCAGGCTATGAACAGATGAGATGAGACTGACCGGGACAGTTTCTTATGTTTGGACTGATCTCTTTCCATTTAATTCTGATTAGGGGACGTTGTTGGAATGTATTTCATGTAAAGTTACTATGAGTTGCTGCCTGCTCTGTACTGTCATAAGCAGACGATTAACCTGCTGGTAAATTTTCAGCTAGGCAAAGATTGGAGAGGAATATAGAAAATGTATTGAAAAAAAAATTGTAGTGATTATCCTTCTGCTCTTAGGTAGTAACTTGCAAAAAAAATTATGGTTCAAAGCAAAGATTCTTCATCCATTTATTTCTTGCTAAGTATTCTTTTAGTTACCTTTCTGGGGTATTATTACTTATCGCTTCAATTCATATTGGTTGTGTGACATCAATAGATCCGAGTGAAAAAAATATTGAAAGCGTTTTAATGAACAAGCATTTGTTTCAGTAGTAAAGAACATTTTATCCCATGGATCAGGTGCATTAAAAGATTTGCAAAGCGAATCCTATTAGTATCTTATGCTTATTTAGTTTGCAGTTGTTTCAAATGTGTATCTCAGAGTAGAGCTTTTAAGAACCTTAATTTTAAAATACGTATAAACAGAACTTTGTAGCAAGATTTCAGCTTTTAGCTTTAGAGCCTGTTTGGCTTAGTTTCTTATTATCAGATTATAATCAGTTGATCAAATTAAAAGTGATTACAATCACTTTTAACTGATGATTATAATTATTTTTTTTTGTCTTTACCAAACATATAACTAAATACTATAATCAGTTTTGATCGAATTATAATTTAAGTCGAACATTCTCTTAATTTAGCTTCTGTTTTTGGTGTTTTAATTTGTTACTTATGCGAGATCTAAAAAGCTTATAAGATTTAGCTTCTATAGAGACAGTATTTTATTTCTAACAAACTACTATTATTTTTAAAAAAAAATTACTCTTAAGAATTGTTAGATAATGTCATTGTTAATTATTAAAAAAATAAAAACAGAATTATGGAATTTTTCTTAAAAGGAAACCATGAAAAAGTTACCAAAATTTTGATGTTTTAAATATTTTCTTTTAATTATAAAAAAGGTTTTGAATAAATATACCTATAAATTTTTCTTTCAATTACATATTTTGTTGGAAAATATTTAAAAAAAAAAAGAAAAGAAGAAGAACAAAAAAAAAAAAAAAAAATCATCACAGTACACTTTTTTGTTGGTAGTCTGGACTCTGGAGTTTGGCGGACAGGACGAAACCTGGAATAGTTCTCTCTCTCTCTCTCTCCCTCTCTAAATTTTAAAGGGTACGCAGACGCAGTCAGGAGCCGTTCATTATCTAGAAACTGGTCATTCGAAACCACTCGTTGGTTGGTTCATAATCATAGTATTATTAGGAGCTTCATCTGTAGCTCCTCGTCCAGAGTCACACACACACACTCACAGCTTCGCTTCGTTTAAGATAAAGCTCAATTTACCTTAATTAAAAAGGAAGATGCCCACCTTGAATCTGTATACAAATTTGCCTGTTGATTCAGTACTGGCCTCTGACATTCTCAAGGATGCCACCCATGCTGTTGCTAAGATCATTGGCAAACCTGAGTCTGTGAGTACCCACATAATCATCATCATCATTATTATTGTTCTTCCTCTTTTTGGAATTAAATTTTGTTAACTGGAGTCTTTATATTGATGATGATACATGTATTTATGTTTGCTATGGTTTTTCTTCCATTTTTTATTCTTGGGTTTTCTCCTCTCTGTTGTGTTGTTGCAATGACCATCAACTGTTCGATGAAATTACTCTGTGGCAACTAGAATTCTTAGAACAAGGTACTTGGAGGTTTTTGACATTAGTTTTGGTACCCGAAGAGCTATGTATGGAAATGTTGGAATCTTGTTGATAGAAATTGGGTAATGTAGCAGTACTATAGGAAACGCCAAGATATATTTGAGGTGGGTTATTTTCTGCAGAGCCCATATCAAGTTCATGTTTCAGTTTATTACAT
Organism: Hypseocharis bilobata; assembly: GCA_036898025.1. NCBI lineage: Eukaryota > Viridiplantae > Streptophyta > Magnoliopsida > Geraniales > Geraniaceae > Hypseocharis > Hypseocharis bilobata. The sequence goes on from JAYMTT010000709.1 coordinate 6,741, forward strand.
GTTGATACTTTCTTTGGAGGCATTCACTTATCCAGTGAACAAGCTGAAGGAAATTTGTGTGAGATTGGTTTAGGAACATATTTCTTCGACTTAACTTGGGCTATTTCCTTAGTTCTACTGACATTTTGATGTCACAAAATGGTGAAGATTTTTAAGTGGAATTTGGAGATGATGCAGGCTTAGTGTAGTGTATAAGATAAGAGGCATGCAGATGCAGTGCATCTTAATTTTTTATTTGCATTTGTTGAATGTTGCATCTTTTTTTATGTAAATTCATGAACTTCTTATCTTCTGCAGTATGTGATGATTTTGCTGAATGGAGGAGTGCCTATGGCATTTGCTGGCACTGAAGGGCCAGCTGCATATGGAGAATTGATCTCTATTGGGGGCCTCGGACCAAGTGTCAATGGAAAATTGAGCTCAACCACAGCAGATATTCTTCAAACTAAACTTTCCATAGATAGCTCCCGATTTTATATCAAATTCTATGATGCTCAGGTAAGTTAATTGATTGATTCTGTTCAGGTTTTTTTAGGCTTCTTTTGCTTCTAATTTTTATTGGAACTCTATAACACAAAGGTTGATAAAATGCAACAGTTTTAGGAAATAACATTTTGGGGCTGAAAGCATAAATCTATTAACACTGAACCTTAAGCAGTGTAACTCATGACAAATAATTCTAAGAAAGTTTCTGCTCGATCCATATACAAAGAGACCATGCATGTAGAATGAAGACCAATGTAAAAATTCTAAGCTAGCTCTATATTTTTGCGTGATTTATGCTCTTATTTAATGGATTGTTCTCAATCTTATTTATTGCAATAAATTTGCTTCTAACTCAATTGAAACCCTTTCAATTTTGTGTATGTTTTACATCATTTACATTTTATACATGTAGTTAAACCTTTAAATCTGAACTAGTTGTGGTTGCTAGAATATCTGTAAATTCCGTTCAACTATATGTATGGCCATTTCCTTTGTCAAACTATAGGCTGTTATATCTTCTGTTGCCACCTTGTACCATTCCGATTTCCCTTTTTCTTTTCATTTTCTAAGGCAACTTTAAAAGAGTGTAAAGAAGAGGAAAGGGACAGAATTGGAAAGAATTATAGAAAAATGTGAGATGAAGCTGAAATAACAAAAACTGCAAATGCACAATTATATGTAAAAGATAGATATTTAAAGGAATAGGCCCTTCATCCAGCAAGCTATTTTGCTTCAATTCTTTGTCTTGATAGTTACCATATATGTCAGCCAACCATGGGTTAGGACCAAATCTTTATGGAAATACTTTGGAAATATGGTGGATTGGTTTTATAATAAGCCAGTTGACTGATAATGCTAGCACAAACACCCTACATTGACAACAATTTAACGAATCCTCTAGTGATGCATCATTACTTCAACTTGACCCCTACTTATAGTATTTTTCCTCTCAGTTCACTTTCAACTATATTTAGTGAACCTTCCTCATCCGAATAAGTATTTTGGATGACGAAGGAAGAAAGCAAATCAAGAAAACAAATTTATCAGGATTCCTTTAGGTTTCAACATATTTAGCCTTTTGACAGAGGAATTTCCAAAATGGCATTTCTGGGAGACCTCCTTAGATGAAATTTTTTACAATCTCATACACGAGAAAGACATTGTCCCGAATTTTCCTCCCTTCGATAAAATGGTTCTGATCAAAACTAATTAAATGAGGAAACATTTTCTAATTCTATAAACAAGAACAATCTACTTATAAATACTATTACTGCATTAAATAGCTCTAAATTCGTTCATTCTAGTGCGATTATGTCTAGTTATCCTCCATGGAATCAAGTAGTTCCTCAAAGTGATGGAGATATTTAATTTTCTATTTTGGTGAGCATTTAGGCATCATGAGCCACACAAAAGGATCTACATGAAAAAAGGGTTGATGTTTTGTAGCTGGAACTACATTCTAGGTTTGAAAAGACACGGACAACTATCATTAATGGTTTGGTTTCATAGTCCGCTGAAGAGGTAGTTAAACTTTGGGTTACATTAGATTTTAAGTTTTTGGTATCCGTTAAAGTAGATATTATAGTGGTGTTTTTGGTGAAAGCCAGATCAATGTGTGTGTTCTTGGTTTGGTTTCATTTGAAGCAGACGGGTACTTGTCTGTTGGTTCTCCGCATTATTTATCATAGAACTTTTCTACACGCTAGGGAAGTTGGAGATAATTAACCATACAACTTGTCACCATGATAAGTCGGAAACTTCTTAAAGATTATATTCTTCCACATTACGAATGTCATTAGGTCGGATGTTTTAGTAATGTGACTATTGTTTACTAACTAGCTTCCATGTTGATTTTTTTTTCTTCTCTTTTATGGGATCCAGCGGTCGTTCTTTGGGTTCAATGGATCAACATTTTGACCAGCAGTAGTTTCGGGCGAGATAGAATGATTGAAGGTGTTTGAACTTGGAAGCCAAAAGAGTGGAGGCCAAGCTGGCTGATGGACTGTTCTTGCCATAGTTGTAATCTGAAGAAGACATTACTCCTGTATTAATTTTATTGTATCTTCTGATGAAATAATTATTAGTCTCAATCAAAGTCTGAAAGTGGTATATTGTCTTTCTTTCTGTTGTCATTCAGAAGTCTCTAGCTTTTCACCTGTATCAGTCATCAATCATCATATGCCAATTCATACATTCTATTCATATAACTACAGCTACGTTATTTCAAATCTTTTATTGATATGTTGTCCTAAATCCTAGCACTCCATTTTCAGTGGCCAGCACAAAGAGATTCTTGCTGAAGAAAATAAAATTTAAAAACTAGCCGAATACAGTTATTATTAGCCCAGACTGGAAAACAGTAATTATTAGTCTCTCTCTCTCTCTCTAAGAAATCTTTATTCTGGCTGCTGGGAGACTATTAGGTTTCTTCATTTGGTACTATAATATATATCCATGTCATTGGTGACGTCCAACACATATCAATGTCATTCCATTACAAACGTCACAGCAAACGTGTAAATGCATACACTAATTAAATTGCATTCCATACATTTTACTACCTATAAATTTGCCAATTCCATAGCCAGTAGTCCACACAGCTGAGCAGCCTGAGCTACAACAAATTGGGACACACTGATCTACCAAACATATTGCAAGGAAACCAAATTCCGGGTATTTGAGAAAATGGCAGAAGAGAAGCAAGTCCATATTCCAAGAGTCAAACTTGGCGGTCAAGGACTGGAGGTAAAAACCCATTTCAATCATGTTGAAGAAATTCTCACCTTTTCCATTTCAATGCTTTAAATTTTTTTATTTCTGACCTAACTTGAGCTCAATCTTTTTTTTCTTAATAGTTGTTTATACCGTTACTGGGTTTGTAAAAATGTCTCTTTCTTCACCCAAAATATAAGAAAAATTATTAGAAGAAAGCCAATTTATTGTCATATGGAGAATATGACATCTTGGTTGTTGGGTGAAGAAGCAAATTTTCAATATTGATCCTTCCAATTTATTAAATATTACACAAATCTAGAATTCCTATATTATACTATATTGTTTATTTGTTTGTTTGCACATCTAATTGTGTGTGTATGGTTTACAATTACATTTACAGGTATCACAGTTGGGATTTGGGTGTATGGGCCTGACTGGATTATACAATTCTCCTCTCTCTGACGAAGATGGCATCTCCATAATCAAATATGCCTTTTCTTTGATACAGCTGATTCGTATGGACCCAATAATGCTAATGAAATTCTGGTTGGCAAGGTATGTAATGTACCTGGATGTTTTCTTTTCTGATCTTTCTTTTCGTAAAAAGAAACAACTAAAGATCACATAATTAGTTATTTATACTAGCTTCAAAACTTGTGTTTTTTCTGACTGAAAATATGGAAGAAACTGGTGTTCCAATTAAGGACATTGTACAAGAATATCAATTGTTGCACTTCGCCACAAGTTTTTCCGTTCTTGAAACTTTAAATGATGAAGCAATGGATAAATTTGGAGCTTGGTAGGTATAGAATATCAGACTAGGGTATGGTTGATCCGGAGACTCAAAGTCAACAGCTGACTGAACTGGGAAGAATCTCTATCCTATATGCTTGTTACTGATTACACACTTTCTCATTCTTCTTTATCAATTGTCAAACCCGAGAAGATTAACATTTTCAAGCTTCTCCCTTGATTTTGAAGTTCTATGGGGCCGGCTTAAAAATACTATCTTGGGATCTTTTACAATGAGAAACGAATTACAGATTTCTCATACTACCTATTCTAGCAAGATTCTGATAGCATTAGTAACTACCCTTTCCGAATTATGGAACATAATGTTTTCTTAGAGGTTAAACCACTTAAAACAACAGCTAACGAGCAGGTACCCATCCCATTTATCATAACCAGTTAACTTTTCTACTTAGTCTATTTGCTTAAGGTTTTAATGAAGATGAGGTTGCAAACAATTCCAAGAGACTTCCCGCTGGTGGACGAAAGAGAGAAGCAGCATTTGACTGAATGGTCTCTCTGAATTCGACTCAAATAGCAATTGCGGGATTCACATTGGGACTTAGAACAAGGTTTTAGTTTTATAATTGGCAACTATTTGCACAAGATTTGGAGAGGGCACATGTTTTTATGATTGAGTTCTATACATCTTTTATTTTTAATGAACTAACATTTTCAATGAGGACCCTATACCCAATTATAATTCTGGTATTATAATGCTTTATTCATAGGAAATTAGCAGAAAGTTGGTAACAATGTTCATTTTTTTCTTTCCTAACAGTTGTTTTCTTCACAAAAAAGGTCTGAGTTTAACCTTAAGGCTCATATTGTTTAGGCCTTAAAGCAATTTCCACGGGAAAAAAATTCAATTAGCAACGAAGTTTGGTATCGCAAAAGTGGATCTTCAAAACAATCAAGTGCTGATTAAGGGTACACCAGAATATGTACGCTCGTCTTGTGAGGCTAGTTTGAAGCGTCTTGATGTAGAATACATCGATTTGTATTACCAACATAGAGTGGATAAAA
>JAYMTT010000710.1:0-11742 GCA_036898025.1 Hypseocharis bilobata
AGAGTGTGATCTGTTTGATCTCAATTGCGTGGAAAAGGTGAAACACGCAAAGTTAGGCAGAGAAAGAGGCCAAATTTGAGTAACTGAATGTTGCTGCTAAGGTTGGGTTGGGGAAAAAAACTTTGGGCTCCAGAAGCAAAGTGTTGCATGATAGCTGATGTTTCATAACATTTTTTTTTTAAATATATATATTTTTTATTTTATGTATTTATGAGCTTGTTCTGGAAGGCTGTGATGGAGCGAACAATTGCATTGCAGCCAAGCAGAGCTTAACAACATAAAAGAGGAAGAGAAAGAGAAAGAAACATACTAAACGTGGCCGTTCCTCACCCAAAGACCTCCTTTCCAGCTTGGAACCTGATGTAACTTGCCAGAGTTGTGTAACAGTAACAGACCACCACCAGGTACCACCTGGGAGCAAGTTTCATGCCTTCCAAATTCAAAAGTGAAGAAATTAGTTGGGCCATAAAGAAGCATAGAAGGGAGAGACAGAGAGAGACCCATTTGTGACCATACCTCAAATTTTGGATTTGGCCCACAGAGAACTGGGTTCGGGCTTGACCCATTTGTGAGAGAGGATCCATTTTGCTGGTTTCAACAAGTGCACTGTATATTAACATGTTCAAGCATTTAGCATCCTGCAAGATGCTCCTGACTTGAGTTTCTGTGCAGTGTATATACCAAAGACAGAAAATCAGCAACTACAATAATAAATACTAGTAGAAGTTATAAGTTTCCCTGCATTCTCTGTCACAACATAAGTCAGAAGGGAAACAAACTGGATAAAAATTATCATAAGTTCATTAGGGCATCACCGCCTTTTGATTCTTCATATGCTTGCAGTTGAAGTTGATCATGAATGCATTGTCAAATGGTGATGATTTCATTAACACTAATAAATAACAGTTGGTACTTGTAGCAAAATGAGTTAAAATATCAGCAGCAAAAGAGTCCAAACAATTTGTATAAGAACATTTTCAAAACATCAATGTTTCTCATTAAATTCTCAGAACCATACAACTGCAACATAAACAATGTGGCTTTCATATGGTGGTATTTTTCAATTTCCACACTTATTACAATTTCCAGGGTTGCTTACTTAGACAAATGCAGATCTGGCTTCGTCGAAGCCTTCTTAGTCTTTTTTGCGAAGAAATGAGAGTTGACAAAAGGGTGAATCCTATAAATAAATTATACAGACTAGCATTGCTGAGGAGAGTAGGAAGAGAATTGACAGCTATGTAGCTGAAGATCAACACATTTCATATACCATGATACTTTTGTTGGAACTCCATAATGTCTTGCACTGGATTGGGCACATTTCAGTATCAATTACATCTTTAAAGCAAAGCTTCTTGCCTACCTGAAAAGCAAAGGGTTTTCACGCACAAGGAAAATTGAGAAAAAAGCAAGCATAAGCAAAAGCATAAAGCCATATCATGCCTGGTTGCTTATGCTACTATGATATCTAATTGTATATGAGGGGAAAGAGAAGAACGCAAACTAAAGTGTCTAAAACTGATGTATAACAGTACCTGAAAAAAAAAACTAGCATTATTCCTGAATGCTTGAGATCAATATCTTTAACTGTCCAAAGAAAAAAGATGGTGCAAAACTATTGTACTTTATAATTCACAATGAATTGATGTATGTACAATGCACCCACCAAAAAGAAACGAATCTGTACAGTGTAAATGCAAGAAATATAACCTTTTTTTCTTCTTTTTCTTTTTTTGAAGGGGGTAAGTACTATAACTCGTTAAGGCATAAAATGATGGCTCCAGCAAAGCTATTCTAATAAAAGATCAGCATATGCTAGCATGGAAAACTACCCTTGTATCTGGGTCAACCATGTCTCTTAAAGTCGTACTAGTGTCAGTACAGAGCAGTAATCAACTAGTCTCTAAAACAATAGGATCTTAACCAGTCTCAGCACATCGAACATAAGCAGACAAGCAGATGAAATATCATATGGCTTTAATTCATAACATTCCCTGTTGAAGATGTGCATGGCGTTTATTTACCACTGTTGCTGATTACAGAAAAACATGGTACAAAAAACTTCATGAGAGATACAGATTACTGACATCATAACAAGCCACCCAAGTATACAGCAGTAGGATCTTTGCAGTTTCTAAAGCATGCTAAACAAACACAAGAGGCCATAAAGAGGGATAACAGAGAAATCATTTGACTACCACACAACGTAGTGAGTGACCACCAAAAAAACTATGTAGCCATGAACCTCAGGCTAAGACATCTTTCTTCTCAAATTGATATGTGACTAGTAACTGAAAAGAAAATAGGTAATCTCTTGAGGCACCTTGGTATTCAAGAACTTCTACTTCAGAGTGAGTGACAGTCGCACTTCTAGAGCAATGCTTGCGTCAAAACGCAGCTTGGTTGCAAATTTTCGAGGACAATATGCAAAGTTAGTTTATAGCAAAAACCATCTGCAGAAACCTGATAAAGTGGCACTTACCTTTTCAATGCAACATTGAGGATACTTCCATAAATACATTTGTAAAATACTTGCAACATGATATGCAGGACAACAGCTTCAAAAAAATGGCAAATCCCATATTTCGTTCTACAGGTAATAAGGTTTAGAAAACACAGGCCAACAAGTGCTCAGTAAATTAAGCAATAAAAGTTTTTTTTTTCTCTTTTTCTGAAAAAAGAAAACAGTTATTAGTACCAAACATCTTGCTAAATCTCTTCCCGACGTAATAGGTATACAGCATTACCTGTGAAGAGAATATTATGATATCCAAAACACATTGGCATCTTGACTATGCTTTAACACAAGCCAATACTGACACCAAGAACATGAATTTTGTGATTCGAGAATGGCTTCAAGTCCTTGACTCTACCTCTCAAACTTGACAGAAACTAAGATAAAGATATCATAATATTCCTTTCCAACATCCATTACCTGGAAAATTTCCTGCTTTTTTGTTTTCTAAATTAACAAGCCATCCTTGCTAGGGTTCTTACTCGTTTTCATTTAGAGTTCCAAGCTTCACATGCTTATCTGACAGCCTTCTACAAACTATTTACCTTACTTCTGTGAAGTAAGTGCTTCTGGAGGATTTCTGTTTAAAATTTGTGGGACCATTAACCTGGGCTCACTAAAGCTCAAACTTCGCAGATCTTGATATCAGAAAATAATCAAGCCAAGAAAGAACATTATACAACCTCAGCTTAAACAAATAAAATAATAATGACAAGAGTAGTCCATCAAATAGCTTTGTAGCATACTAACTTAAGCAAATCTCAGGAAGCAAAAACTCATGGATGAGCTAAAAAAAGGTTCGAAGTAAAACCTTTCAAGCATCTATCAGATCATACCATGGCAGCCACAAAATTTCTGGGCTTGCATCCTTCTGCAGAACAGGTAGCTAAGGCTCACTGGTGGCCTGCGTGGAAGCATGCTGCAACCAGTGAATCAACAGCACCAGTGGCTCATCACAAGCAGTCCTATAGTCCCCCTTGTCTAGAGGGGAAAGGTGGCAAACTCCAACATCATCTTTAGGTATTTGGAAGCATAGTGTATTAGCCTCCTACTTGGGCCCTGGAAAATGCAGGGGAAGCATCAATAACATCCTCCAATGAAACTGCTTATGCAGCCAAATGGTATTGAGGAAATTGATGATATTCATATGAAAATAGAGAGCATGGATCAGTTTCTTTATGCCCAAGTGATTCCAAAAACAAAGAATCTTACAACTACACTTAGCGAAACACACTATTATAGAAAATATGTATGCCACAGATGGAGGACATGATTTATCAGCATAATATCCTCAGTCTTTTGGTGTTGAGAAAATAATATTGCTACTAATAGCACATTAGTTCAGAATCAGAATGTCAACAATACATTCATGAAGCACAGCACACATTTTGATCCACAAACTCGTATTCTAGTTGAACAGTACATGCACAAAAATAACAAAAGAAGAGAAGATAAAGATGAGCAACATTCATTATTTTGCAAAGTTGGTGATACATACATTTCTAACTAGACCACTATAGGTTGTATAATCAGAAAAAATGCAATATTTCACCCTGATTCTTACAAAGAAGTGAGACCAATTGAGCAAAAGTTTAACAAATTCTACAACTATAAGAAAATGAATCTATAACAAAAAAAGAAATTCTTTATTTTCTTGTTAACTAATAGGAATGCTGGTTTGAGCAGAAACTAAGTTTCTTAGCTCCATTAAATGTTCATCATTTGATATATGGAGTGAAAGTCGAAGATTTGTCACCAGTGCTTCTTGTTCCCAACTTAAGGGTCCTGATGCGTGCAATGCCTCCATAGTGCAACGGTAGGCATGCAACTCTAACCTATGGATTTCTGCTGCCAATTCTTCTTTTGTAGGAAGGAGACAATTTCCTTCCTCATACCCCAATCGACAAAAAGACTCAGCATCACTTAAATGACCATCAGTATCTTCAAGAGGACCCATAGATAAGTAATGAGATGACTTATGGAAATTGTTGCTACTGATGCTACAACTACCAACAGAGCATATATCGCTATCAGCATCGTTAGAGTCTAAGTTTATTGCAAGCGAACACCCAACAGCATCAATCGGTTTCCTCCTCTCAGCATCCATTTCAGAAAACCCATTTGTTCTGTTATGCATGTATTTTTCACGCATCATTTCTCGTGGGGAAGCAACAGCATCTACCTGTTCAGAAAATAAAGATGGATATGTAGCAACGAGACGCTGACGCCTACTCTCTTCTTCAATGACTCTAACTTTCTGGGCAGCTCCAGCACATGCTTCTATAGGAGAATAGCAGTATGGTGACCCTCTCTTCAGTGTTTGTGAGGAAACAATACGGGATTCCTGGAAATCTCCTTTGTTCCTAATAAAAGAATAGTCATCTTTTACATGTGCATTTATCCTTTTATTTGTCTGCTGAACTTGGGAGCTTGAATTATGATTATACTTCAGATTTAAATTTTCATTGTGTTTCTCATCTTCACAATTGCCAGAAACCTGTGTGAAATATTAAAAAAGAAAAGAAAAACGAAATCGATAAATACGATCAACATAAAGGACATCTAACGAAATATGTCAGTGCATGCATTCATTGTTTTCAATGTATGGAAAAAGCTTAATATTGCTCTATTAATGCTGAATCAATTGTCTATTTCCAATTTTGTAGATTATATATCTAAACAAACACAACCCGCTGCTGTTTAGCCCAGACACCAGACCAAAAAAGGAAAGAAAAGCAAAGGGTAACCCACACCAGCAAAGTGAAGTGATCAAACCATATTTCAAAAGTTTCATGCACATAAATATATACTGCATAAACACAACTGAAAATATAAATGGACTCAGATAAAATTACCTTTCCTATCATGACCCATTTGTCATCTTGATAATACTGTCTGAGTCGGAGGTGAGACTTGCTGACTTTGAATTCCTGGGAGGATCCAAGTAGCCTGACTAAAAAACATTTTTTCCCCAAAACCTTCGACGCCGTTGCCATTTTCCAAGAGTGATTGTCGAACACCTCTACGATGTCACCAGGAATCCAGTTCTCAGAAACACTGACAGGAGGAGGACAAGGCCTGATGGCTTTCCTAGGCACCCTCTCCACAATGGCCTTGTCAGTGGCACCTCCCATCCCATCATATTTGACTGTGTAGTTGTGGCCATTACCGCAGATTATCTCGGCACGATGCCAGGAACCTGAGGGCACCTCCCTTCTGCTCAATACCTCCACTTTACTTCCTTTCCCAAATCTCATGATTGCGACTATATGACTCCAAATTTGGATGCACAAGATCTGTTCTAAAATCGAACAATTAATGTAGGAAACAAAGGGGAACAAAAAATTTAAAACATCAATAACTGAAACCAAAATTGTAGAATACGACACAAAGTAGAATATGAAGGGATCAACAGTCGATCAAGTGATCAATTTTTACACTCTGTTTGGTTCCATTAACAGGTAAATTCTCTCTGATAATTTCATACTCCTACCCTATGGGATTCATAATTTATCAGATTCAAAACACGGAAAAGAAAAAGAAAAATTCCTCAGGCAAGCTGTCTATAGCCGTATCAAGTCAAGCGGAGGTCTTTGATTGCTACGATGTACAAACAAAGGAAAATCACAAACTTGAATCTTGATTTCTTGATACCTTCCCTCTACCATTATTTTTTTCTCAGCAACCAAACAGAGCAACAACATCAAAAACTACACAATGAAGACCATCAGATCATCACCTTCATAAGAAAATCATCAAAAACGATCACCGACAGCAGATTCACTAATCAAATAATTGAACGACACTACACGAACTCTAAGTTCCGTTTGGCTGCCGAGAAATGCCGGAAAAAAGGAAAAACAAAAAAGAAATCAGAATCATCAAACGTGAAGCTTTTCAGAATCCGAAACCGGAGACAACAGCGAATAGATCAACTGAGCCTAATACTACTGTTTCAGTTAGTTTGAGTTCTTTATTTCTCAAATAAAAAAAATAACAGAAAATGTCAAACACTGAAATATCCTTTCCTTTCGTTTCCTATCTCTTTTTTCCTCCACTTTCTCGGGAAACAAACAGAAAACTTCCTCAGCATTAGAAGAAAAAAAACAATCAAAACTTCGCTGAAACATGAGTTAATGATTCAAACCAATGGAAACAAACATTCAGAAAACGGAAGCATAAAATTGAATCTGCGATGAAATTGAAGAATCGAAAAGGTAAGAAGAGAGAATTTGAGTCATTGACTGACCTTCTTCGATTGAGATTGAGATTGAGAGAATGAGAGAAAACGCTTTGTTGCCAGAAAATATCACTATGTTGCGGTTGTTGTTGTTGTGGCTGTGTTTTATGTTTTTGTTGTTGCAAAGTATCTTTCTTTTTTCTTTTTCTTCTCCTCTCTCTTTTTTCTTTAATTTTTTTTTTGAAATAAAAAATAAAAATGGAGGAAAAGATGATTTTGATGAATTTATTTTTTAATTTAATAAGTAAATTAAATTAACAACGAATTTTGGTATGCTTGCCATGCCAAGTTGCCAACTGCCTAAGAATAGCTTGTTGAGGTGGGAAATTGGGATTTAACGGTTACGCCTTATTGGGGTCATACTCTTCCCTTTTTACTCTTCTCTTTCCCCTAATTTTTTGCTTTTTTTATATGACTTCTTTTTTTCTTTTTTTTTAAAACATTTTATTTTAGTAGACTACACAAAATTGATTCTAAATATACTACAAAACCCTCCACTACATTTATCTATATTTTTATCTTCTCTAATTTTTGAGTCTGATTGCAGTTGGATTATACTATTTTGTTTTCGTTCAGTCAGATGATCACACGTTAGTTTACAATATGCGCACATTATATTAATTTGTGAATCTAAGGCCCTAAATAATTTATCTATCTTAAATATAATGTACTCTTAATTTTTAATTTTAAATTGAAATGTACAATCATGTCGATTGTTATTTCTTTTTGGATTTAGTGTGTTAAACATTTAAAATATTATATTCTTAATGTATTTTTATGGTGTGTTAGGTGCCAATGACTTAAAGGTAAACCAAACATAAATGAACTAATTGCATGAGTTTTTTTTTTTTTTACTTTAATTTTTCCTCGTTAGGTATTTTGATTCCATATAACGACGGAGTAACTTTTGGATGGATTAATGTGAAGCAAAAAAGCTTGAAATTGAATCATCAATTGTTAACAATCTTTAAGCATGACGACACAAGAGTGAATGCATAATAAGAAATGCGCCTCAAAATGGTTTGTTTAACAATCTTCCTACTATATTTATCTTGTTATCTATTCAGTGATGATAACATGTCACAAAATGGTGAAATCTAAAATGTATAATATGCCATCAATTGTCGGCATATTCTAATTTTTGGTTAAATTTCTATTTGTAACTTGATCGACATAGCTATTGCTAGAGAGATACTCTCTCTGTCTATCTTTAATTGGTTTGCTTTTCTAAAAGAGTTGTCCAACAATAAATTTTTACTTTTCTTTTTAATAAAAAAATTAGACTCCACTTTTTCAATGATATCCTTTAAGCAATTAACTGTAACAACTTTAGGAGTTTGTTACAAAGGTAGAAAGTGAAAAGTCAATGACTAATAAATTTATCCTTGATATTTATTATTAGTCAAACATGTTAGTTAAATGTGGACGAAGAGAGTATCAATATTCGTTTTTTTATTGGGGATCGTCAAATAAAAAAAAATCTAACTCACAGCTTCGCTATATTTTTTTTGAATGATCTAAATTAACTTTATCAAATTTCAAATTGTATATACGTTTAAAATTTTTAAAAATAGGGAAAAAAGTTAAAATAAAAAATAATGTTAAGAAAATTAATACTATCTTCTTAACAATTGTGATCATTTATTTTACTGTTTTCCTAACAACATTTCCAATCAAGCAAACAAAAGAAAAGTATATATAGTCTCTAATTACTACTTTTTCTCTAACTTCACTTTGTTTCAATTTTTTCAAGTTTTAAACGTAACATAAATATAATATATCAAGGACAAATTTGACCAAGTTTAATATGTTTTTGCATCTATTTTTATTTCAAATTTGACAAATATCCGTTTAATAAACTAAATGAAGGGTGATGCATGTAAAAATAAATTGAATTAAACAAATTTCATTAGATCAAATTGTCCAAATTCAGTGTTAGCCAATTGAAGAAATTTCCGAGGAAAGACCATTATAAGGTCCAACTCCAAACTGTTTGTGTTTAGCAGCCAACCAGATGACCTAATTGGTCCAGATTTGACTAAAGACTCATGAACTTGCCAAACTAACTTCTACTTTGGTATTCTTGACCTAGTTTGTATATTTTAATCTTGATACGATGTCGTTTCGATTGGTAGGGAAAGCCTGAAAAGCCTTGCTCATTTTCTGCCCCGAGATGGACTGTCGTTGTCGTTGTCTGGCGCCTGGGAATATGACAACATCATGCATTAACGACATGTCGACCCTTTGTATACACACCACACAATAAAACGCATGCTATGCAAATTTAGCAAGTTTCTTTTCCTTTCTTTTTCTTTTTTTGGTTAATAGTAACATATAAAGGTGTAAAATGCCAACCCCAATTTTTTTTTCCTTTCATAAAATCAATCAACATGCGAATTTACAAATGATAAGTTAGTTATTTTTGTTTTTTTATTTTGAATAAGTAATGACATAAATATGTTGCTTTTCAAATCGACAGTTACATAAAAAAACGAGTGATATATTATCTTATGTTTATATATAAACAAGAAAGAAAACTAACACTATCAATTAAAAAAATGGGAGAGAAAATAGAAAAAGAATGAAAAGAACGTGACTTGCGCATCAATTTGGGATATAAGGTACGTCACGAAATCATGACCTACACTCCAAACTTTTCTAAAACACTTTTGCCCTTTCATAGCAATATTCTTCTCTTTTTTTGAAGGTCAAATTTCGCTATTGCCAGCTATCTTTCTGCATTTTTATGTGTTGCTTGGAAGCAAGTCTTAAGTCTTAACTTAACCTAATTAATCGAAATTAACGATGCCAATTTGCCTATGGACATTTTTTTGCAAGTTGTCATAAACTCATAACTAACAACCTTTTTTTTTTCTGTCACTTTCTAGGGAATCACTATATCCACAAGCTGTTTTATTTAAAATATTCGCCAGTTTCCTCGTATAGATAGCTGTGGAGAAATTTACAGATACACGTCCTTCAAGTATCTGGAAATTATAAGGAAGATCCATGCAATTATTGGAAAATACTGGAAAGTGTGTATAAATTTGAGGCATCTTAAAGGAGGGTCATGTAATTATCTGATTCACTTGTGGTTCTCTTTTTTCTTATTTATTTTTTTCACATGTTATTATTAATTAATGATGATAGTGCTCTGATCATCCTCAGGATTGTCCACTAACTATGACTATGATATAAATATTAATTTTAATACCATATCTCTTTCAAACAATTTTTACATAATGCCTTGTTTGTGGCACTTCTTTGTGATCCCTCAAACTTTGTTTGAAACCAAAAAAAAATAATGGGATTTATCCATCATAGTATTTGTGCTAGTTTGGCTTTGGAGGCAGGAGGTTCAAGATTCAAGTCGTGTGAAGCGCAAATATCAGGTTTTTAATGAAGCAGGCAGAAATCGTGAGAAAATCGTGATAGATGAATGATTGCAGCAGCAGGCGAAAATCATGAAAGCATAATTTGTGAGACCTTATCGTAGTTAGGTAACTATCCAACATATGTGATGACTACCCGATGGTGACCTCTTTGTAAGTCAAGGCTATATATACGAATATGATCTCATGCGATGATAGAAGGAATAATTGTCAATAATTCACTAATATATATAGACAAAATCAATTTTCCATCATATATGCATGTTTTGAGGTCAAGACATGTCTAAGAAAAAAACAGATTTAATTATAAAGATCTATTTCACTTTTTTTCCCTAAGAATATCTTTGACAGACAAAGAAACAACATCCATCAGATAATTAACTTTTTTTGCATTTAGGTGTATCTTTTGACGTGGATACATATGATTACTCTTTAAATATACACTTTGACCCTTCATGATCTTCAAATATAATCCAATATGATTAATTAACTGTTAGTGCAGCAGAGTTGGTCATATTTAGCAGTAGTTGTCATGTAAAATTCCATTTTTTTTTGAATTTTTTTTCATAGCATAACCTTGTACTTCTGCTAAACTATTGGTTTGTCGACGAAACAGATATATATTTTGCTAATATATTAGATTCTCCACTTGTGATAGTGTGTGCTAATGGTTTAATTTAGATAAGGGAATAATCAATAGCTAGGTTAGTGAAAACTCAATTCTTTTATTATCATACTTTTGCCTCTTCTTATCACAAAATCAAAAGTGACTCTGAATAAATTATGCAGGAGAGTCAAATTTTTACGTGGCGATTCGATGAGAAAAGAAGCTTAAAGTAAATGAAAACAAATTGGTCAGAGATATATGCAATTGCATATATCAAATTTGTGCAGACAAAAAATTATGGGGAACCTATGCAGCTTTTTAATTTTATTTTTAAGCCCGCGCCGTCCAATTGTCCAACATTAGAACAATAGATCATGAATATAGACTATAATTGTTCTCTGGTAATGTTATTGGTTATTTTTCTATGTTATTGGTGTGTAGAGAGAGATCTGTTGCTCATAGTGCATTCCTATGGAGTTGGAGGTCCAAAAGGAATGGAGCCAACTTATGCTAATGGTTCAAGTCATTGTTTGGAGAGCCTGATCAGGATGTGTTTGGTTCAAAGAGTTTTCCTATTGTTTTCTATTCTTGATCATTTTTTCTTCGAAATAGAAAAATAAGGAGGAAAATAGGTTTTGATAATTGATATGAAGTCACCAAATACATTTTCAAGTTTTTCATTGATTTCTAAGACCAGCTTGCTTTAATTGCCCTTATATAGAACCCAACAAGTTTTGGAAGATTATTTGAGAATCATTATCATGAAAACTGTTTTCTGAAAGTCAAATAGGGGAATTTTTCAACCAAACCCTTATGCTATGTTTGGAATTTGGAAAAAGATGGAAAAAGAAAATTTGGAAGTTAGAAAAACCACTTTGACCATTCATTTTGTGGAGAAATTATTGGGTGCGCTGGGAGCACATGAGCCATGAATAAAAAAATATTTTAATGGAACATACAAACTCAACAATGATTAAAAAAATTAAAT
>JAYMTT010000711.1:0-11741 GCA_036898025.1 Hypseocharis bilobata
TTCCACATTTTTTTTTCAAAACTGCAGTTTGACACCAAAACGACAAAAGGTGAAAACTAACATAGGATTCCAAATACGCACTCAATCTATCTATCTATGCTATTTGATTAAAAAAAAAAGGGGGTTCCAAGCAATAGCTGCATAAAATATTGTATAGTATCTTTTAATAACAGGAGTGCTCGTATCATAAGCCAGAAAAATTTAAGTTGCTTGGTAGCCGGCCAATTCCACTCGAGCTAAGCTTTCCATCTCAAATGGTGATATCAGTTTGTGCCAGTCTTCACGCAAAGATCTCAGCTCCAGGTTCTTCTTCTACTTCTCTCTCTCCCTCTCTCTCAAATGTCAAAACAATAAAAAATTCACCATTTTCAATCCTTCAAACAGTCTTTTCAACTCAATATTTCACTTCGATTGTTCAGGTAAACCTTGCAAATACACCGGCCATTCAGTGGTAAACCCATCTCACCCATATTGGTTTTTGACTCGGTTTGCTGGATGATAAACTTTGATTGAGGTTTTGAGTAGAAGGTAATGGTGATTTTTTGGGGCAGAGAGCGGTTCCTATACGCGTATTGACAGTTGGGAAGAAGAGGTCGCCTGGTGTTCAGCTCTTGGTTGATGAGTACATTGGGAAGCTCAGGCACTATTGCACTGTCGATGATGTTCTAATTCGCTCCAATCCAAGAAATGCCCGGTTCGTTCCTTAAAATTTGTTTTTCGTGTTGGGTATTCTAAGTTTCTAAGAATTTGAGTGTTGCAGATATAAACTGTAAAATTGGTAATGTGACATTTACAGGATGGTTTCATTTCATTCAAAGAAAATTGTGTTTGTGATTATAAAGGTAATAATTAGTTTGTGTTCTAATTTCGTAGTGATGTGAGAGCTCAGATTGAAGATGAAGACTTGGCTCTCATGAACCTTATCACATCTGATGATTGGGTAAAATCTCAAACACCGTTGAAATCGAATGAAACTTCTATGCGATCTTATTTATAAAAAATAAATACATTTACAACTGATGTAACAATGATAATATAAATGGATTTATATTCTATCTATAAATACAACCAAACGGGCAAGTATGGTAGATGTAGAAGGACGGACCAAAGGTCCAAAACTACAGAAAAGGAAAGGAAACAAAAATCTTTACTGTGTGGACTGGTAATCCACAGTTTAATTGCAATGAACCTTTTTTGCTTTTCATTGGGCATGGATTGTTGACATGTGTATGAATAAGCTTCTAGAAGCTGGTTGCCTGTCATGGAAACCTCTTTAGCCTTGAATACATTGCTATTAGTGTTGTCCTTGTTGCTGCATTTACCCGGAGTCCCTACGTGAACAGTTTCATGGAGTGCAGTGATTTCAAAACTACTTAGACGTGCTCATGCACGGCAATGAAAGTAATATCATCACATTCTGCTGCACACTAATGTAACGTAATTGATGCATGCTGATTTTCTGATTATGCAAGGTAGCTTGAAGGCTTGTTCAGACGTCTCTCTCATGTAATCGCTTACTTGTAGGTTGTACTGTTGGATGAACATGGACTGGATGTTGGATCTGAGAAAATGGCCGAGTTGGTTGGGGATGCAGGGAATACAGTATGAGCCACTTCCCATTTAAGTGTTCTTGTTTTATCTTTTTAATAGTAAGAATGATGTTCTGTATGCATGGAAATATTAAGAATGAGGTAAAAGTTAAAAAAAGATGTGAGTAGTTCTTACATTTTTATGAAGGTCTACAAAGATTTCATTGTTATTCAAGTTTGCCTCTCTTCTGGAATATTATGCATCAAACTCATGGGTAAATGTGACAATTGAGTCTCAGTCTCCTGACTCACTAAAATAATCAGATAATGGGATCAAAACTAATTTGGACCCCAGGTTCTCCTTAATAAGTGATGCATTACAGTTGTACTTGTATGTACCTATACAATTGTTGTGATTTCCAATTTGTTCTTTTATGTACTATGGGCATGACCTTCAAAAAAATTTCTTATGCCTAACATTTCATTAATTTTATTGTTTGTTTATTTCTGTAGGGAGCCTCAAGACTATCTTTCTGCATTGGTGGACCTTATGGTCATGGAAAACAATTGAGAAAACGTGCTAACGTATCAGTCAAGTTGTCTTCTCTGGTCTTAAATCATCAAATTGCATTACTTGTGCTCATGGAACAACTCTATAGGTATCTGCCACTAAGTATTTGGGTCTGGTATCATATGGTTTCTGATCATTGAAATGAACTTGTTAAGTTCTTAGGACATTCTGCATGAATCTGAAAGATCAACCAACAATTAGAATTGCATATTTCTTCATCAAAATGTTGCATTTTTAATCCATACAGACATCACTTCAGATACAATTCAAGTTTTCAAAATTTTGCAGCTAACTGCTGGTTTAGACAATCAGAGAAAAGCATATAGGCAAGGTTCAGGTGAAGCACCAATTGGTCAAGTGTGGATAGATTTGGTTTCAAGTTTAGAAGAGACAAAGAGCTCGTATATATTTAGAGAGAGAGAGTAGTAGTAGTGGTAGTTAGAATGTACTTGGGGGAGGGTTGGTGGTGGTAAAAGTTAGTGGTGGCTTTGGTGTGCTAGGGAGTGGCTGGACTCATATTTGCTATACTTGACTCCTAGAGTGGGTACCAATGTGCTATTTTTTTAGGTGTATTTTATCAATAGATCTTGAAATGTCTCTTCTCTGGAGGTTACTCTATCACTCTCCTCCGCTATTATTATATGGTTCAGTTAAACAAGAGTAATAACTGTGTTTTTGTTTGATTCTTAGATCATGGACCATTCTGAAAGGACAAAAATATCATCATTAGCCATTATCTCATGAATCATGATCTGAATCATGCCATATAGGTATTGCTGGAATGACTTCACTTTCATCCCTCATTTCACTATTTGCTTATGGCTTATATGATAATTTGAAAGTTTTGTCCACATTTGCAACACAGGTTCTCTTTATGCTGCCGTTTGTACACCTGGCAGTGTCAACAATACTAAAGTGAGTGAATACTTTGGATTTCTTTAAGACAATTTTGAAGCTTGCCCGTTGGTTGACAACAGAATTGATCCTCATCCAGTTTGTGCAGCATTAAGTATTATTGGCATCTGAATATGTCTTTTGCTTATAGATGTATATCATAGTGCTGGATTGTTAATTTTGAAGCTACATCAGACCTCCCCACACCACCCTATCTTCATAGAATGTACTAACACATTGGTCAAATTTGTTATCTTCTCAGCGAGGCTGAACGTGTTGGCATCTTAAACTCGGAAACTTCAATTTAATGAGAAAACAAATATTGCATATTTGTGATGCATTTTCACAACTGTTTGGGCTTTCTTAAGTTTCAGCTGGACTGTCAAATAGATTGACTTGGTAATACCAGAATGTCTCATCCTGGCAATCAGAACTACAGAGATGTAGCTCATATTAGAAATGAGTGTGAAATGTACTATGAAATTGACATTTGATCTTCCTAAACAATTATGTATCTTCCTAAATTACTCGATACGATGCTTGATAATTGATACAAATGTACAGCTGGAATTGTATTCTTATGTCATAGTTTTCAATTTTCATATTATGGAATGTTGGTTCCAGTACATCTGTCTCCCTTTCTTTTTATTGGGGAAAGGTTTTAGCTTTACAGGTACTATGAGATTGTAAATATTGATTGAGAAGTGCATTTATTATATTTATTTACTTCTTGTGATGCCAAATTTTAATTATCTGGGTTTTGGATAATGATATGTTTGCTATGTGCAAGTGCCATTTATTTCATTCATCAAAAAAAAAAAAAAGGTGCCATTTATTTCAATCATGGCTCTTTTGGTTCCCATATGCATTCTGATTAGCCATGTTCAATGTAGAGAGGAAAAACATGAAGAAAGGAGAAGTAGAAGAAAAAAAATGATGAATAGTATTCACCATTATAATATAGAGTAAATTCACCGATACAGTCACTGTCCCCAATAGGAAGAAAAAAAATACTCAGAATCGACAAGCCGAAAAGAATGAAAGGGGAAGTAAGCTGTTGATGAGGTAGGTGCAGCTAAAAAGTATCGACCAGAATATCAAAGATAAGTATTTCTTCTGTGATCCTAGAGCCTTCTGCATTTGAAAGCTGTGGTGTATGGACTATGGTGTACTTACAACAATATGATTTCTGTGAGGTTACAAAATTGATCTTTCCATGTATGAATGTATTCGGATACACTGGACGAACAAAGGCATGTATAGGACATCTGTCATCTGTGAACACTTACATGATATTCCTGGTTGGCATTCTAACGGTCCGAGCTGGGTTTTCTCCTTTTAGCATTTAGCCGAGATCTCAGCTGCATGGAAATCCAAATAAAGTAAGACCATAATGTTACAAATAATAAACATATAGAATATTTACAATATTCCAAATCTGCATAGCAGTAACGTTAAACATGAATTAATCAATACATCATGAGAGCGGCACTTCAAGTAAAAATGCAGAAGGCTAAGAGCACGCCCAAATATCTCCTGTCAGGAGCTTTGCTTTGCTAGATGACAGTGCCGGAGGCCTCTCTTTGAAAGAAAAAGTAAATAGCATGCGACGGAAAATGTTTTCACATTTAAAGAATTCACTTCCGTACACCAGTTCATTGAAAACATAAACAATGGCCACTTCCAGTGAACCATGTAAACCATCTTTTTCTCATTACTAATTACTCAGAAACAGTAAGGTTTTGTAAGCGTCAATAATTACTTGGTTAAAGAAAAAGATCCTGAAACAATGTCGTCAGTCGTCACCTTAAGACATCATTCTTTTACAAGACCAAATTTTAGTTTTGTCGTTGATTCTAATGATCTTCTCCATCTTCTCCTCCTACTACTTTTATTTATCTATTTTTCTTCTCACAAGTTTTGATTTATTTGAGTACATGAGATGATACAAAAAGATGCGCATACGGCATACCATGAGATTTAGACAATGGAAAACTAGCCAGGCTCTAAAGTTTTACAGATTAAGAAAACTGATGTAAGGATAATAATAATTACTGGCGGAACTTATGAACGATACAAAATAGTTATACTAGACAGCAACACAATCACACATTGAAATGCTCGAATGATAAAAACACAAAACAATTAGTATATACCTGTTGTATATGCTTCAGCTGCACTAGAACCTGTTCTGTTTCCAACTCCTGGGAAAAGGTAAAAAACGTAATCATAAAGTAAGCTTGGAACGAGAGAAGCTTTCAATTACATGAAAATCAAGTAATTAAAAGTCTGTTTAGTCTATACTATTTGTAAATAACTTTTCAACATTAAATGTGTGTTGCGGCCTATTGCTCAGACAATTATGGTGCAACAGAAGTTGATTAACAATTACTCAACTTGGTGCAGGACTACAAGCTGATGCTCAAAACTAAAATAGCCATAGTTAAGGTGCAAGTAGCAACCCATGTATGTTCTAGTTTAACTTACATGCCGGTTTCTTCTTAACTAAAATGCAAAGTAGAATGTCACCTAGAAACCTTTCTACTCTGAAAATTAATGATAACCAAAACACTATAAAGGCAATTATTGTCAATACCTGAGGAACAGCGCAGTCAGAATGGACTGGGTCCCAAGTAACAGCGCAAGAACAATCCCACTCATCAGTTTGGACTTCAGAAAATGGAGCCCTATAACATTAAAAATTTCTTTTAGCATCTTTAGAAGAAAGTAAACTAGACAGCTATATGTATTTAAAGAAAACAATTCATATTAATAACCAAAGAGATGATTACTACTCGTAAAAAAAAAGAGATGATTACTGTTCAATCACATAAATCAAACAATGGTGGATTCTAAATGTGTAGTGGAATAGGTTCTATTTTATCTCGACATTATATCTTTCACCAGAGCACCTATACAGACCCTCCCCAATAAAATAATCTAGTCAAAAGCCACGATTCTTTTGGGAATTGTAATGTTAAAACCAGTGAAGTCAAAGAGCAAAAAGTCAAGGCTATCCTCAAAAGGATGAGGGGCTTTATTCAAGTCCATTTTATTCAAGTCCATCTTAAGACCTCAAGTCCTTAACTGCTTGAAGGAGCTGCAGAGGCGCTCTTGATCCAAACTTCTCAAAAGACCTCCCAGCCAGTCAAACAAGCAGCGTGAGACAAAGGATGCACTCCAAGAGAAATCTAATTGCAAACCACAAGTTATGAATTAAGGTTACTGATAAGACATTGAACAGACAGAAGGCCAAACTTCAACAAACCATGATCACCACGATGACAAACTGTAACAATGACGTCTAGGGCAGAAGTGTATACACAAAGTAAAAGGTTTCAATAAGCATGCCAAGGATGTCTTACAGAGGGAATTCAAAGGAAACCAAAAGGAAATTTGTGGCCTATATGAACTGTCTGAAAAGTTGATGTCAGTCTTAACTTCTAACATATAAGCTACAGGCTCAAGCTGCTATATGCTTTGAAGTATGAAGGCCATACAAAGCCAAGAACCTGAATTCTTCAATGTCCTCCAGCTCCATGCACATAACTTGAGTGCAGTAGGATATGGAAGGTTATTTCAGAAGATCGTCTTTACTCTTTAGAGACATTACAGTAATTCTAGTCATTGTAACCACATCAAATAAAATTCGATAGTAGCGTATTCTTCAGTTTTTCTAAAACATTTATCCTTTTTATATTTTGACTTTAAAGATCTTATTTCTTGATTTCAGACAGACAAACTGACCATCATAAATGCATATAGACTACAACAGAAGCAATGTTCTTTTTTATTAGATTTAAGCAAGCAAGCTACCTCAACAAGTTAATAATACCAGGAAAATGACACAGACTTTGTGTTGTAACAAATAGCATGAGACATTGATCTAGAAGAATATCCAAAGTAAGAACTAAAACAAACATCCGAAGTGCAAACTCTAGTCTTAAAGAAAGTGAAGCATCAGACACAAGCAAAATAATCAAAATCTAATAAACCTAGAAACCATAACAAACTTAAAGATAAAAGCACGTTCTTTTACCTGCGCCACTTTCCACAAATAGTTCCTTTGGCACAACCTCTTGAGCCATCAGATATAACTTCTCGACACTGGAGCCAATTACTTATGGAGCCAGCCTGGGGAAACTTTTTCAAATGCGCCCCCTGAGGAAACATATTTCGTTTTTTTTTTTTTTAGATAAAAGAAGAACATATATTAATAAGACAGAAACTCAAGAGAAAAGAAAATGGTTATTCAATATCAGTGTCAATATTTGTTTTCTGGTAAATAGGAAAAAGAATTGCATCTCTGGAAGTATTTCCAAGAATTCTTCTACAATGTCGCCCTTTCTCTCGAAAAGTTTTCAGTTTGTGTTTTGAAATGACAAAAATAGAGTGCAAGACAAATCTCAAACTTTAAGTCCTTTTCATTATCAAATCAACCTTGCTTGTTTCAAAAACTCAATTTCAGTTTCCAAACTTATCAATATATTATGCTGAAGGAGATTCCTTACATGTAAACAACGAGCATCAGCTAAATTCATTTCCAACGCTTCACCAATGCCATCAGCATCACTACACCAGAAGTTAGTTGATATTAAACTACAAATAGATATTTATATAAACATTTCATAAGCAAATTAAAGGGAAGAAAAGAAAAGAATTACAAGAATATACCAATGCATGCACACAGTGAAACATATGCACTCATGGACACAAGAAGAACATACAAAATGCTAAGAAAAAGTATGGACATGAAATGGTGAGACTCGCATACCCCACTCCAATGGAGAATTATGTTTGTTGAGATAGTTCACATCTGAACACTGTCCAAGGGTTGCTCAGACGGTAGGGCTCATGGTGTGCGACATGCAATCATGACCTTATCTTAGTACTCCTCCTTAGTGAACTTCCGCCCAAAAGTGTTAAAAGTAGATATCTTATCAGTTAACAAGCTAAAAGTTTCTATTTACTCACAGACTAGGATTTATTAGTTCCCATGTAGTTTTCTGCAGATACCATTTATTGCATTGATCTGAAGGAGGCACCACTTATTGTTATATGATAAAATCATAGTTTTCTACAAATCTTACAGAAAAAGGTATTTTCATGATTTATTTGTTCATGAAGTTTTCTAATAGTTCTTAGTGGTAAAAGTTATCCTGGTGCCTCGATAGTCTATGACTTGTTCCTTAAGTAATTGGTATTTTAGTCATGCATGAAGATGAAATCCTAATTTTGTTCTTTTTGGATTGCAAGTTCTAGTATAAAAAGGAGAATTTTTAGCGTATAGATATGTATAAAATCTTCTGCAGACAGGATGTTTTTGTTAGCCTGGTGCCTCGTGTTTTATGCCTTTATTAATCTTCTTCTATCCTACATCTACGTGCTTCTTGTTGCCATCCAGAAATTCCAGCAGCTTCTTTATTAACTTTCAGCCACATATATATTCAAATAACAACCACATCAAGCCATAACCTATTCTAAAGCCCTAAACCATTAGTTTGGTATCCAGATCCTAAAAACAACCCTAGCTTATCATAAAAAAGATGGTAGACATCATCAGATCTGTTCTACATCAGCAACACAAGAAAAGAAACTTATAGTTCCTTTTAAAGCCCTATGAAGTTTATGCACATTTCCAAAGGTCTTTTAACCAGTACAATTAATTTTAGGGTATGAATATGGGTGTACACTAAGCAATGCATAAACATATTTAAGTTTATATTAGTAATATCAAAAGAAAATTTGTAATCATGAGTTTAAATGAATTATTTACATATTTTCTATAAAGTACGTATGCCCCCACTGGAAGAAAACTCTAGATCCATCCCTGATCAAGGTACTAGGCACAAAAAATGTAAAGAGTATCACGTGAATATTTTTTGCACAATGACTTCATTATTTGACAAAATTGCAAGAGAGACTAGTCAAGAGATTTATCTAAGCAAAGTAGAATTAGGTATTGTATTATATAGAAACAAAAACAAACAAAAGTTAATATTGGTGAAATGGGATTTAGTAGAATAAAACGTACTTGGAAATATTTCCGGACCATTCAGGAACTTCTGCTTGAAATGCTACACCAATTCTGACACGAGATTTATATTTTTCAGGATTTTGCAATGCGAAAGCTATTGGACCAGTGCCACTTGATCTCAAAAAGTAATTTTCTGTCGATACTTTACGATTCTTTTTTGAACAAAAATTACACAACCACTCGTCAGTTGGCAACATCTTCTTGCTCAGGTTGCAGCAAGATACATGGAATGCCTCATCACAATGATCACAAAGTAACATATTTAATGTATTTTCTGACTGACCACATATTTTACAAGGCTGCATTTCACCTCTTCCACTACTTATTGCCGAAAGTTCTGAAATAGCATCACTACTTAAAGGCCAAGCTCCTTCAATTAATCCCCAATTTCTGAGTACAGAAACACAGAGTTCTTCTGGTGGAGTATCTCCATCCAGCTCCTCCAAACCAAACACATCAGTATTGTCGTCATCACTATTAGAATCGACTTTGGTTTGCAATTGCAATAAAGAAAAATTATCAGATTCAACCTCCGCATAAAAACTATCAAAATCCGCTTCACAATTAACCATACAAACAATAGGGCATTTGACTTCTGAACAAGGAACATCACCATTTTGGGAATTAAGAACAGAACCATCCGCACCATCATCACCTCCATCCTCCAATTTCCCTTCCGGAACAACTGGAAGTACTTGACCACCATCCTTTTCAACTCTAGATGTAGGTACTTCATCAGTTCCTCGAACCCCCGTAAATTCAACAACAGAATTATTCAGAAGCCGCCTCCTCCTGCGAGTCAGATATCGTCCAGAAGCTTCACACATATTGGCAATAGTCAGTGTCTCTGAACTGCCCCGAGATACTTCAATGCTCCGTTTCAAACAATTCTTCCCGGTTTTCGTAGGCCCCCACCCAAGCAATACATCTTGTTCTCCATGATTGGAAGCAAAGGATAGAGATGCTTCAATGGAACTTTGCAACAGCATTTCACTTGCACTATACTGTATATCTATCTATTTGCAGATTCAAAAATCCAATCTATATGTATATAAATTACCAGATTATTCTACTTGTATCCTGTAAAAAATAAATAAATAAATAAAAGACCAAAACCAACTTAAAACCCAATCTCTGAAGCAGATAACTAGTTGCTCATGCTTAAACCAAACTCAGAAACACAACAAAACAAAATACTAATAATTTAAGGAAAAAAAAAAGCATAATCATCAAAAATAAAAATACAAATCAAACATATTAAGTACTAAATAAAGCAATATTTAACAAAAAGATATATATATATATATATATTAAAAGCAAATTAAGCAGACAACAAATTTCTACGAACAATCAAGTACATGCAGAGACAGTAGTGATAATAAGGGAAAGATTTGAAGAAATCTGAGAAAGTGAGGATTGAGAATTTACCAGAAATGTGAGAATCATCTTTGCAAGAAAAAAAGGAAAACTCTGTATTCTCTCTCTGTATTTTCTATTTTGGGGTTTTTTTTGTTTCTTTTTGTTTTTAAAATCAGGTGGCCAGCGCATACGGTAAATCAAGTACTACTACTCGACTCGAGTCTGACTATGTTTTTTTTTGAAGATGTGTGGGACCCAAACTTTGGGTCATCTTGTGCTCGGCACGTGATGTTGGGTTCGGGAGGAGATCTAATTCTAAGTAAGCTTGAGGAGTACATTGTCATTTACACTTTTTTTGAAATTTGCAAATGAAACGTTTCGACTTGCCTTTGGCTCCGAAAACTAAAGCTCCGCGCCACTGCGCGGTGTTCTGATTTTGGCGAAAATTTATTACTACTAGTATTATTTGGATTTTGGAGTTTAATTTTTGTTTGATGTAATAATTACAGGCTGTGCCACTCTACCTCTCCGAGATGGCTCCTTACAGATACAGAGGAGCTCTCAACATTGGTTTCCAATTGTCCATCACAATCGGTATCCTCATAGCCAATATCTTGAACTACTTCTTCGCCAAGATCAAAGGCGGCTGGGGATGGCGGCTGAGCTTGGGCGGTGCCATGGTCCCTGCCCTCATCATCACCTTCGGCTCACTGGCCCTCCCCGACACACCCAACTCCATGATAGAGCGCGGAGAGCACAACGAGGCCAGAGAAATGATCCGAAGAATCCGTGGCATTCGGGACGTCGGTGAGGAGTTCGATGACCTCGTAGCCGCTAGTGAGGCATCGAAGAAAGTGGAGCACCCATGGAGGAACTTGCTGCAGAAAAAAATACAGACCCCACCTCACCATGGCCATCATGATCCCCTTCTTCCAGCAGCTCACCGGAATCAATGTAATCATGTTCTACGCCCCTGTCCTCTTTGACACCATCGGATTCCGAAGCGACAATGCTCTCATGTCCACTGCCATCACCAAATTCATCAATGTCTGGGCCACCATTGTCTCAATTTATGGTGTTGACAAATGGGGAAAATGGTTCCCCTTCCTCCAATGCGGTATTTATCTGTTTATATGCCAGGTAAGTACATTGTTTGAATGCTTTTGTTCTCACCTTGTATTAGTACTAAAAATTGATTTTAGTAATTGTTGATGTTTTATGTACAAATTGTTGTAGCAGCTTGTATTGGGGCTAAATTTTGAGTGGATAGACACCAGGCGAGTTGACTAAGTGGTATGTGATTGTTGCGGTGCTCTTTATTTGAATCGACGTTGTTGGATTCGTTTGGGGT